>PVHY01000186.1:220376-292411 GCA_004024945.1 Uropsilus gracilis
CCAAAAAACAAACCAAAAAAAAAAAAAAAAAAAAACAACAACCTAATCTACTAACTTGAAAAATGAAAAAAAGAGGAACCAAAAATCCCAAAACCCAGCAGAAGACAAGAAATAACAAAAATAAAAGAAGAAATAAATAACCTCAAAACAAAAAGGACTATCTAGAAGATCAATAAAACCAAAAGCTGGTTCCTTGAAAAAATAAATAAAATTCATAAGGCCTTTGCAGGCTCACAAGTAAAGAGAGAAAATTCAAATAAACAGAATAAATTACAACAGATACAAAAGAAATCCAAAGGATAATAAGAGATTACTATGAACAACTATATGGAAATAAATACAACAACCTGGATGAGATGGACAGATTCTTAGAAAGATACAACTATCAAAATTGAACAAAGAAGATATAGAGAACTTAAATAAACCAAACAGAAGCAGCGAAATTGAAGAGGTCATAAAAACTTTACCTAAAAACAAGAGCCCAGGAATTAATGGCTTTATAAATGAATTCTACCACACATTCAAAGATGAAATAATACCTGCACTACTACAGATTTCCCCCCCAAAAATGAAAAAGAATGAAAACTGCCAAACACATTCTATGAAGCAAAGATGACACTCATACCAAAAGCAAATAAGGACAACACCAAGAAAAAACTACTATAGACCAATTTCCCTAATGAACACGGATGCAAAAATTTTAAACAAAATCCTGGCAAATTGAATCCAATGATGCATAAAAAGCATTATTCACCATGACCAAGTGGCATTTATCCCAGGGGCACAAGGATGGCTCAACATCTGAAAAATCAATGAACATAATACACCAGGTCAACAAAGAGAAAAACAAAAATCACATGATCATACCAATAGACGCAGAGAAAGCATTTGACAAAGTCCAGCACCCATTCATGATAAAAGCCCTTGAAAAATTGGGGATTAAAGGAACTTATGCCAACATAATAAAAGCCATCTATAACAAACCTACAGCAACATCATCCTAAATGGGGAAAAACTAAAATCATAGCAATTGAGATTTGGAACCAGACAAGGATGCCCACACTTCCCACTACATTTAACATTGAGCTGGAAGTTCTAGCTAGGGTAATAAGGCAAGAGAAAGATATAAAAGGGATACAAACAGGAAAAAAGGAACTGAAGCTATCATTATATGCAGACATTTATGTAGAGAACCCAAATAAATTCACAGAAAAACTTCTTGAAACAATAAACCAGTTCAGTAAGGTAGCCAGTTACAAAATCAACACACAAAAGTCAGTAGCCTTCCAATATGCAAAAAGTAAAATAGAAGAAGAAAACATCAGAGAAACTATCCCATTTATCATCACACCGAAAAAATTAAAACTGGGAATAAGCCTAATTAAACACGTGAAAGAAGAATACAAAGAAAATTTTAAATGGCTGCTAAAAGAGATAGAAGAAGACATAAGGGAATGAAAAGAAATTCTCTGTTCATGGATTGGAAGAATTAATATCATCAAAATGGCCATCCTACTAAAAGTAAACTATAGATTCAATGCAATCCTGATAAAAATCCCAATGACATTCTTTAAAGTGATAGAACAAAAATTACTGAAATTCATATGGAATAACAAAAGACCTCGAGTATCAAAAAGCCTCCTGACCAGAAAAAAGAATGGAGGTATTACAATTCCAAGCTCCAAACTATACTAAAAAACTATAATAATTAAAAAAGCTTGGTACTATTGCAAAAACAGACAATCAGACCAATGGAACAGAATTGAGTGCCCAGAAATAAAATCACACATATATAGTCAACTAATCTTTGACACAGGAGTGAAACACTACACTGGAACAAAGTTAGCCTCTTCAATAAGTGGTACTGGGAAAACTGGACTAAGACATGCAAAAGAATGAACCAAGACAACTCCCTCACACCATGCCCAAAAATCAATTCAAAATGGTAACAGACTTAGATGTCAGACCTGAAGCCATAATACAGATAGAAGGAAAACTTGGGCAAAACCCTCTATGAATTACAATTCAGAAATCCCTTTGTGGACACATTTACAGATGGCAAAAAATGAAGAAAAACATAAACAGATGGGATTACATCAAATTAAAGAGCTTCTGGATGGCAAAAGATACAGCAGAAAAAAACAAAAAGAAGCCCAACCGAATGGGGAAAAGTTTTGCCCTCCACAAGAGTGAAAAGTGATAACGAAGATCCACAAGGAACTCACACAACTAAACAAAAGCAAAACAAGAAGTCCAATCAAAAAAATGGGAGAAGAATTAAAAAGATACTTCTCCAAAGAGGAGATAAAAATGGCCAACAGGCACATGAAAAATTGTTCAACGTCACTAGCAATAAGAGAAATGCAAATCAAAACCACAATGAGATACCACCTCATACCAGTTAAGAATGGCCCACATGCAAAGAACAGGTGGCAACAAGTGCATGGATGTGGAGAGAAAGGAGCACTCTTCCACTGCTGGTGGGAATGTAAACTGGTCCAACCACTATGGAAAACTGTGTGGAGAACCCTCAAATTAATGAAAATGGAACTACCATTGGACCCAGCAATCTCTGTTTTGGGAATCTACCCAAAAGAGACCTCAGTGTAGGTACAAAGGGACACCTGTGCTCGGATGTTTACTGCAGCTCTATTTATAATTGCAAGAACTTTGAAGCAACCTAAATGCCCCAAAACAGATGACTGGATGAAAAAAAAATGTGGTAATGTGGTATAAATACATAATGGAATATTACTCATCAATTAAAAATGACAAATTTGATGATTTTATGATAACATGGATGTACTTAGAAGAAATCATATTAGCAGAAGCAGGTCCAAAAGAAAAACACAGA
The DNA here is from genome assembly GCA_004024945.1 of Uropsilus gracilis. Lineage (NCBI taxonomy): Eukaryota > Metazoa > Chordata > Mammalia > Eulipotyphla > Talpidae > Uropsilus > Uropsilus gracilis. Next base: position 223,231 of record PVHY01000186.1, read on the forward strand.
AACCAAATGGTTTCACTAATATATGGGTTATAGGGGAAAAAATAAACAAAAGCCATAAGGAAAAGTCAAAGCAAGCTAACCACCAAACTGAAGCATACAACTTGGGGTGGGGGGAGAGGGGGAACTGTGGGGAGGGTGGAGGGGGTGAATCCCTGGGATTACAAAGATGCGAAATTTATATATTAATAAATAAATTTAAAAGTTCCTAGGAGACTAACAGAAAACCCATATGATCTTGGGTCTGGTGCTCTCATTATACACGACAACAAAAGCACCATCTGTGAAATAATAACCTATAACACATTAAAATTTTAAAATTCTGCTCATTGAAACACAATGTCAAGAGAATGAGAAGATAAGCAAAGACGAGGAGGAAATATTTCCAAGAGATATATTGAGTAAAGGACCATGATCCATAATATACAAAAGACATATAATGGTCAACAGGCACAAGAAAAATATGTTTAATGGTAATTATTAGGGAAATGCATATCAAAACTACAATGAGATACCACCTCCCTCCCATTAGAATGGCACTTATTATAAAAAATACAAACAAGCAAAAACCAGCAACAACAATTTCTGGTAAAGGTGTGGAGGAAAAGGAACCCTCTAACTCTGTTGGGGTTGTAGACCGGTCCATCTCCAGTATGAAGATTCTTCAAATTATGGAAAATCCATCTACCATATGACTAGCTATTCCATTCCTATGTCTCCAGAACATTTCACTCACATGTGCCATATAAAGGAAAAAAATACAACGAAGGAACAGGCAAAACCAAACCAAAAGAAATCTGAGAAAAATGAATGCATAATTGAGGGGAGTAGAGGGGGAAGAGAAAGTAAGGGTTTTGTATTCAAGAACTGAAAGATAAGTCAGTCAAATTTGAAGGAAATGACCACTGATATAATTTTTAGTCCATCTGACCTATCTGAAGTGGTAAGAAGGAACACATTACTGTTTATACAACTTCTATCCCTGGAAGTGAAAAAATTATATGGCGATTCCATCTTTTATTTTCTCTTCTATAATTTTGCATGGAGCATATATTCCTTCTCTGAATAGAAGGATTTATTTTTAGACTATACAATTCTGAAGAGTCAACTTTTATTTTATTTATTCTAAGACTAACGCTCATATGTGAACTTAATTTCCCGAGTCTTTGAGAATGATGAAATGTGAACTTATCAATATAAAAAATTGGATAGAACTTCTGTGGACACAAGTGAATCTGCATCCCGGATTCCAGGTGTTTGCAGAGACTTATGACCAATGAAACTACTTATTTCTAATTTTCCATATTAACCTGGCAGTTGCATGTGTCTCGAGGTGGTGCCCAGGAAGCAGTGTTTCATTAGAATTAATGACATACCATTATTATCGCCATTTCTCTAAGTCTCTAGAGTGTCTTTAATTAAGAAGTTTAACTGTACTTAAAATGATATAAAGTGTCATTAGTCCCATGCTAAATCATTTCAGATTACTGATTTATTTGCCAGTAAAATTAGCCATGTAATTTTCTCAACCTAACTAATATCAGGTTTCACACATGAACACTCCTACTGTATAAAGCTTGGGTGTTTCTGGTTTGCTTTTTTCCCCAGTAAAAAAAGTTTTATTTCTTTGATGCTTACAAAACTCTATGATAAGGCTTCGCTGTTTTCTTTTCCAAGGCAGTTTCTTCATTGAGTATGTTGAACCAGATCAGTGACTGACATTAAATTTGCTGTTTTCCAGCCAAGCATGGTGGCGTATGCCTGTAGGTGGCAGCCTAGGAAGCCACGGGATCGCGGTTCGAGTCCCACTGGGGGCACGAAATGAGACCTAGTCCCAAAACATAGCTGGGCATGGTGGCACACGCTTGTAATTCCAGTTACCTGGGAAACAGAGGCTGGGGATTGCTTGAGTCTGTGGCAACATGAGCCTGCAGTTCCATAGGCAAAAATAGCAAGACCTAGTCTCAAAAAAAAAAAAAAAAATGATATTTTCCTTTCATGTAATCAGTGTAAAAATTCTTTCAAAAACAGTCATAATTGAACACATACTACAGTTCTGGGAAAAGAAGAAATTGAAAGAGTCTCTACAGATCTTTATTTCACCCATTCTTATCCTCATCCTCATCTAATTTCCAGAACTCCCTGAAAGAAGCAACTTTCTGGTCTTTCCATTACTTTTCTTTTATAGAAGCTTTCCATTTCAAGTGCCTGGTGTGTCAATATTTTCATTTTCTGCATTCTACCTCTAAGGTAAAAGTTGAAAGAAGTTAAGCAATTCTGAGAAATATAAAAAAGAGAACTAAGATACAGATTTCTCTCAAGTAGACTATGTGACCCAGTTTGCTGTCCTAAAGCAAAATGTCGGTACATAAACCAATTAGAAATACATCCTTTCAAACTGGCTATTTCCTGTGTTCAACCAATGTATTCAACACAAAATAATTTTCATTCATATTTTCTTCAATGTGTTGCTTTGTTGTGCTTAATTTTTCTAAGTATGGCTAGCCTAATAAGGTCAACTGCTTATTAGGGTTACTGTTACTAGGAACACAGTTTATAAATTGATGTCAGCTTTTATTGTGGTGAGAGACATGATGTGTTGATCCACATAGCAGCCAGGAGCTGATATAAGATGCATTGTAAATGAAAGTATAGGGTTAATTTGAATCTAAAACCCTGAAATTTGTAGTATCCTACCCATTCCTCATGACAAACTGAAATTAAATTATTAAATTTTTATATAGATTTTCCACATTTTATGCTTTCTAGTGATTTCTATTCCTTCTGGTTCTTTTGCCTAGGGTTATCTTCTTCCTGCCTAAAAATCTTCCTTTAGAATACCTATGATTGTAAATCTCTTCTCTTCATTTTCAGTTGCACGAACACTTTATTATTCTTGGTTTCATTTTAAATGGATATATACATTTAGGTATAGAGATTCTGGTTGGTGATTATTTCCTTTCTGTCTTTTTAAGGTACCTAATTCTTTCTGTTTTCCATTTTCATTTGGAGTTCCTCTTCCTTTGAAGGTAATGCTTTCACAGCCTAACTCTTTTAAAGATCACATTGCAATTTATTTTTAGTAGTTTTTCTCCATTGTTTAGTAGTTTTCCTCCAAAACTACAACTGAAGTTGTGTGTAAGTTATATTTACCTTACTTGTAATATATAGGATTTTTAAAATCTGGTTTGCAACTTTTTATCACGTTTGAAAATTCTTGCAACTTATGTGACCCTTTTACTCTCACTCTCCTTTTCTTCTGGTACCTCAATTACACATATGCTAGACCCTTTCACTGTGCTTTTTGCCTTCTAGATGCTTTTTGATATGTCCCCCCTCTCTCTATATCCTTCCTTCCTTCCTTCCTTCCTTCCTTCCTTCCTTCCTTCCTTCCTTCCTTCCTTCCTTCCTTCCTTCCTTCCTTCCTTCCTTCCTTCCTTCCTTCCTTTCTTTCTTTCTTTCTTTCTTTCTTTCTTTCTTTCTTTCTTTCTTTCTTTCTTTCTTTTTGTATTACAATCCAGACATTTCTGATAACTGACCTTCCAGTACCTGATACTTCTTATCAGTTCTTTCAGTCTATGATGAAGCTATTGCCTAATTTTGTTAAGTTTCTACTCTAGAATTTCCATGTCTACTCTTCTAGTATTTATTAGGTATTCCATTAAAACGTTTATCTTTTCATTAATTCATTAGTTATTTAATGTGATAACCATTGTTATTATAGTTATATTTGTTCCTCTTTAATTTTTTCTTTGGTCTTTGGTCATTTGGTCTTATATCAGAATTGACATACCTGGTATTTTGTACTTCTTTTGTTGAAAGTAGACATCAGGCATGAAAAAATCATAGAGTTAATCTTTGGGTTAATATTATGTTATCTTCCTCCATAGCTACATAGTACATGTAAAAACAATTGTGCATATGTGGTTATTTAAGCTTAAATTAACCAAAGCTAAAATAATAAAAAAATTCTTCTATCATGATTATATTAAAAATCCTCACTAGCTACTTATGGCTATTGGCTACCTCATTAGATAGCAGAAATAAAGAACATTTCTATCACCATAGAAATTTCTAGTAGACAACTCTGCTAGAAAGGATTTATTTTTGTACTTGGAAGACAGTCTGATTTAGGCAAATAGAAGTTGTGTTTTATTATTTTTTTTGTCTGTTTCTGGCTACTTTTACTAATAGCATGAAATTCTTAAAAGTTTCTCAAATGAGCTAGAATTATTCGCCAATCCCCCCCCCTAATTTTTTCCTTTGCAACTCTATTAGTCCATAGTTATGCTCATCCTTTAATATCTTGTTTTCACTTTTTTTATTGGTCTTATAGTTTCTATTGTCAATATCATTTATGAAAAATCAAATATCCCAAGTGGAAAAAAACAATAGCATCAAACATTAAACTTTCTTCATTGCTTTCATTGTTTCCTCTGCTTTTTTGTATCTTGGCTTTTTAAGTATTTTCAGTCTTAGCATATTTTAGAGAGCTTCAAATAAACTTTGTAATCCAGTTTTTCTAGTTATTTCAGCAGGAGTTTGGTTTGAAAGGTGAAATCATCATAGCCTGAAGCAGAATCATCCCATTCTCTAACTTCCTGCTTTTAGGTTTTCATCTCCTATTGAAATATTACATTATTAAAATATCAGAATATTCTTATCCAGATCACTAATGATCTTTGTGTTATCAAATTCAATGGTCACCTTCCAGTTCTCATCTCCTACAGATTCACAGTAACATTTGAAATCCAAATATCATGTATGTACATATATATGTGTGTATGTATGTATGTATATATATATATATATATATATATATATTCAACTTTCTACTTGACTTTTCCAATTAAAATTTTAATAGGCATTTCAAATTTAATGTGCCTGGTTATAAACTCTTGATCTCTTCATTCTGCTTCTCCATTAATCTCCTCTCACCTCTGTAAATCACAACTTTATATAGAATTCTAATTTTATTCACAAAATACTTCGAAGTCATCTCTGACTTCTTATCAATAGTTTTCTGTTTCACTCAGAATACTATCCAACTACTGTACCATGTCTCATAGGCCATAAATGATCCACCCACTTTCTACTTTCAACTTCCTCCTGTTCCCCTTTCTCCCAACTCTACTCCATTCATGATGGTTTCTTTGCTCTTACTGAGAAAATCAAAGAAGTGTCTCCCATAAGGTCCTCTACTGCTCAGTTAACTTGGATATGTTTGTCCAGATACATGCAAGTATCAGCTGAAACACCTCTCCTTACGCAATTGAGATACTTGAGATACAAGTTTCAACAGAAACACCTCTCCTTACACAATTTTTAACCTGACACAGTTTTTAGCTAATTGTTTCATAAAAATTATTACCCTTCCCATCATTACCTATTTACCTTGTTTTTCCTCTTTGCTTTTATCAAATAGATTGCTATATGCTATATGATAGATAGATGATAGAGAGAGATAGGTAGGTAGGTAGGTTTCTTTGTTAGAATGTAAGAAACATGAAAAAACCTTTTTTTTTTACTATTCTATGCTGAGTACCAGTCACATAAATATAGAGACAATACATCTTTATTTTACAGGTTATGAATGGGAGAGACAAAATGTTAACCTATCTGACCCAGGACACACAGGTAATGAGTGTGTGCTAGTATTGAATCTGCCAACCTTATAGATGAGGCTATGATTTTAGACACAACACTAAATTATCTCTATTAAAGGAGTTTTTAGTTAGTAGCCTGGGCCATAGTATTCACAAATCATATTTTGCTTTTAGGATTTAGTCTAAAACAAAAGGAAAAAAACACATTTATGCAATCTGGCATGCTCAAATGTCTCTAAGAATCCTACTTGTTGACTACAAACAAGACGGTGGGAGGGAAGGATTGCTAATTTTTAGTGGGAGAGACTGAGGTTACTTTTCTATTTATAGCATTTCCAATATCAAGACAAGGTAAGGGGAAAATATAAAAGAAATGGGGAAGGCGTAAAATATAAAAGAAATGGGGGAAGGCGCTAAGATGGAGGGGCAAAGAAAGGGAGAAAAGGGATAAAGAGAGGGAGGGAAGAAAGGAGAGGGATGGAGAGAATGAGATGAGTGTGGGTGGGAGAGAGAGAGGGAGAGAGAGAGAATGCAACCTTATCATGCAGGTTCAGAATGAACTAATTTTCACATCATGCCAAAGTCATGTCACAATATAATTCCATGGTTGAATAAATGTTCTTTTCATTGATTCCAATTCAATTTAAAGCTAGAAAGTATGAAAGAGGTTATGAATTCTCCTTAGAAGCCAAATACGCACATGCCCTCTTTCTAGTTACCAGTGACAGGGCAGAGAGAAGAAAGTCAAGGGAAGATGGAGCCCTGACTGGAGACGAGATGGAAGACTCGGTCAGTAAGTGAGAGCAAGCAGAGGAAGGATAAACACAGGGAGGCTAACAAAACATGTCTGCAGTGGTCAAACTGCTGGGGAAGATGACATAAGCCTAGTAACTGCTAAATAAAGGAGTTTAATAGAGGTTAGCTGTTTGTTCAGATTGTATGCTTAAGAGTGGAGTTTAAATAAGCTTTTACAGTTAGAAAGGAAGAAAAAGCATCTGATTCATATTTACATTTGCTTAATTTTCTAAACATTTGCTTTCAAAAAAGGTCAAGGTCATTTACTACCTTTTGTGGTCTCCTCTGTATGAACAATCATGTGAGTAGAATGCATTTACATAAGAAGATGAACGCTGCTTCTCTGAGGTTTCCCCATACAACTTCTTTCCTGAGTTGCACTGGTGAAGTTGTATGTCCATATTCTCAAATATCAGTTCTTAGGTATTTAAATGCAAATTTCCTATTCCCCTCTAAAATCTATTCTGTTTTATCCTCTTGTCTGTTTTTTATTTTCACTTTCTAGTTAAACTCCAAGCCCACAGTTCGATCTTGCGTAGACCCTAATTCACATAAATAAAATGGAGTGGAATCACCCTACATACCTCACAGACAAACTCATCTCTTGACTTTTACTTTGTTCTGTCCTGAATTAAAGGAATCCCCACGTCTTCATGGACATTACCCCACTTCTTCCTGTTTGCCCTGCTTGCTGGAGTCCACACCATCATCTCCTCCTCTGGACTTCTAAATGGTCTTCTCACCTCCAGCTGCCCTTTCTTCTAATTCATCGGACACGTTCCAGATAAACTGATAATCTTACTCAAAATTCCCAGTATCTTCTCATGATTATTAAATAAAATTAAAATTCTTTATCTTAGTATCTGAGGGAAGGCACGCTGTGGTCTGACTCCACGGTATTTGTTCTCTATAGTTCTTTCATAACAAGAGTTAAAAAATAGAGCTACCCATTCTGAATCCTCTGTAGTGCAACCATCCCAAATCTGGGAAGGTTATTGGTTCTAGGAGATGGACAATGAGAGTCCAGGAGCCCTTAGTGGATTTTACAGGCTTTAGTATTCGCAGGGAACAGATTCCACAGAAACAGTAGGCAGGCTAGAGGCAAGATATATGCCCAGTCTCTCTGCCTCCCAAGAAATCTCTACACTTTCTCTGGCCTCTTTTTCCCGCAGGCATTCTCTCTTGAGCTGGGGTGACACTGCCCTTCGATCCTTTCCTCGCAGGCTCAGGTGGGCCCACACATGCAGACCCATACCCACGATGCCCAGGCGAGGCCCAGGCGTATAATCATGGGGATGGCGCAATCCCACAGGTGCTGGTCATAAAGCCTAATGGAAGAAAAAGTCTGACTAGCTCATTTACCCTACACCTCCTATGTTGTACACAGGTCATATCTTCTAGAAGTACGTAGTCCAACATGGTATCATCAGTCACATGCGGTTATTAAGCCTTTGAAATGAGGCTAGTTTTAATTAAATGTGGCATTATTCACTAAGTGTAAAATACACACTGGATTTTGAAGCTACAGCATGCATAAGGAATGTATTATAGCTTATCACTTTTATATTGTTCGCATATAGGAATAATACACTATGTTAAATAAAATAGACTCTCAAAATTGCATTTACCTGTGTTTTTGAAATTTTTAATGGTCTTGACAAATTGAAAATTGTGGATGGGGTTTGAATCTGGGACTTACAATATGTTTCTACTGAAAAGTTATGTTCTAGTATGACAAGTATGTATGTATATGGAGAAAAAAGATGAGAATCCTATAGAGAAATAAAGGCATAGTGTTAATATAATGATATTTGGAGGTGGGTGTGATTTTTGTTTAATTCTTATTGGCCAGGGAGGGGAGGTGGTGGGTGACCCCTGGGAATCACAACGATGTGAAATATGTGTGTGTATTATTTTAAAAATAATTTTATTGTATTTATCATTTTAACTATTCATAATAAAAGCATGATGCTTAGTTGTTTAAAATTTCTCAAAATAACCCGTTGTCTTCAGAAATTTCAGCCATAAATAATTTCTCCGCTGGATTTCTGCTACACATGTAACAATCTAGGGTAGATTTAAAAATGTCAGATGCCCAAGTCAATTGAATTCAAATTTCCGGGGGGTCTGTCATCAATATTTTATAAATGTACCTTGAGGACTACTACCTATAGCAATTGGCCATGGTCGTGGTTCTGTGTAGGTGTTACCTTTCAGCACAGCAAATTGTCCAGTTAGCTCATCTCCTTTTTCAGACATAAGGCTTAACTCTACATTCTGCATGCTACACGGTGTATGCACCTTAGAGTCAGTAAGAACCACTGAATCAAGATGAAAGGAATTTCTCTGAATGAAATTATTGTAGGTAAATGCAGTGAGCTGTGTGTCTGTGACTAAGTTAGCATTCATTCTTCATCACAGCCTTCTGAATAGGGCACTGTTGTCCCAGTTGACTAGGGAGAAATGAAGAGCTCAGAAAATGCCCAAAAGCAATATTGACTAATCAACGACTAAGTTGGGAGCTGTACCCATTTTAATTGACTGTGTCCATCCACAATTCATGGCCAGTGTCCTTGAAAACTTGCCGGCACTACTGCGCTCTATGCTAGTGGTGTTACTTGTGTGCAGCCTGAACAAATTGGTGAGCAATTAATTAAATGAGAGAGGAGAAAACTTTGCTTCTTCATGATTGGAGTTTAGTTGTGTTAGTGAGTGAAGGATAAGAACACATAGATTTGAGCTAAGAACACATAGAGACACCATCAGGGAACACCCAAACATCGATGCTGACACCACTCATCTGTGGCCAAAAATGATTCATGCTGATTGTGTGGAGCTAAGCTTCCTCCTTCCTATGAGCCCAGATCCTCTGAGGTTCTAGCATGACCCAGATTCTGATTTAGTAGGTTGTTTGCAACCTGAGAGTCCAGCAAGTGCCCAGTGATACCAAGACTCTGTCCTCAGGCCATGAGTGGAACAGCAAATCTAAGTTTGGAGTCCCTCATCAGAGTGGAAATCTTTGAATAGGAGTCAACCAAATAATGGGTAGGGTGAGTTCAAATCATCAAATGTTCACGGAGGCCGCCCTGCATGCCAGGCTGTACCAAGACCAAGGCTGGCGCACAGTGGGACTGCTGGTGGCCACCCCTAGTTGGTCCCTTGGGTGGTGATGAGACCAGCATGTCTGAGTTGTGATGCCTAAGGTGTGGCTCCTACTCTCATGCATGCTCATGATCTGAGGAGGAAAACATTTGAGAAGAGGGACAAGAACACAGATGGAGGTGGGGAGTGGGAGAGGAGGGTTGTGGGAGAGGGAAAGTTGTGGGAGAAGGAGTGGGTCTGGGGGAAGGGAGGGGTGTGGGGAAGGGTCATGGGGGAGGGTGTGAGGGAGGGGAGTGGGGGAGGGAGCAGTGTGGGGAAAGGGAGCAGAAAGGGCCACCTAACCAAAGTCTCCCTATAAAGGTAAAAGCCACGGACTCCAGTCTCTTACATGATAGGAAACTTTCCAGCTAAGGCCTGCTGTGCACATCCCTGCTTAAAACTTCCAAGAAGCAGACGCCATCCAGCTATTTTTAATTAGCACTGGCGACGGGAAGCGTGTGTTATCACAGAGGAACTCCGGCCTTGCAGGAGCCTGAGGATGCTAAGCACCAAGCAGTTGCCTCAGCTCTTCCTTCCCAGCCTCCTTCAATGGTTGTGAATATCTGCTTATTACGCCTCCATAATAGGCTTCTAATCTGTCCCCTGTTGTCTCCATCTCTGTTGCTCCCCCAGTCCTTGGGTTCTGATAAATTCCTTCCTGGATTACCGCTTCAGCCTCTATGTGGGTCTCCAACCTCCATCTTATCTTTTCCTTCCACCCCTTCATCAGACAGCTCTTCCTGAGAAGTAAGCTGATGAGAGTCCCCCCGGCCACAGTCTTAAGTGGCTCTCCGTTGTATACACGGACAAACTAGAGCTCCTTCCTTGACACCCATGGGGGCTCCGCGTGAGTCCCCTTTTGTTTCACTACCCATCCTATAGCCAGGGCTTGGGGCACACACAGTTGATGGCAGATCTGCAGTCGTACCCAAGTGGATGATGCTAACATGTCTGAACACACAGTGCTCTTCACTCTGAGGACTGTACCCCCCCACCCCCACTTTCCAGGGCTTTCCCTTACTTATCCTTCACATCTCAGTGGGGATGTTACTTACCTGATAGGTCTGCCTTGCTTGCCAAGTCTGAGCAGGGGGTGGCTAAATCCTCCAGTACATCAGTTGTTCTGCTACATCTTAATTATTTCCCCCACCTGAGTCTGAGTAACTAGCACGAAAGACAAGCCAGTATCTTCAGCTGCAGCTACTCTCACTTAAGAGGGGCTCAATGAATGTTTGGTGCGGTAGCTTTTCAAGGCAATTAGTGCCATAGTAATACCCTCTCTCCTTGACAAGGCATGAGGATCTGACTGGAAAGACTACCCTGAGGAGTGTGCATAGCCAGTAACTGGAGGAGGGCTACAAATGATGGGGTCACAGGGGGTGAGGGAGAACAGTGCAATATTATATACTCAGTCCTAACCGAATAGACTGAGGTTGGAAATGGAAATCCCTCCACTGCCCAGTCTATTCCAGAGAAACCCTGTCTAAGCTATCACTGAACCAACCACCTGGAAATACTGAGTCTCCCAAAGGATGCACTGAGCTGACAGCCTGAGGAATTTTCCGTCATCAATGGGGGAGGGGGGGCTGATATGTGTTTCAATGACAAGAATATAATAGTATGTAATCCTCTGTACAGATGACAAGAATGAAAAAGGCTGAATGTGATCTGAAGTGCCTATCTTATTAGGCATAATATTTTAATTAGAGAAAAGGCTCTATACGTGAATAATGTGAACTTTTTAAGGAGAAACAGCTACCATTATCCATGAAAATATGACACTGAAATCAAGTGATAGAAAAGGATACATCCTGCCTTTGTTGCTCGAGAATTTGCATGAAGCTCAAAGAGAGCAAATAATGAGGAATGAAAAGAGTCTTTGTAACGTAACAATTTCAACGATCTGCCAAAATGTCAAATAATCTATTTAATCAATCAGAAAATTAAAGGAGGAGGCAGGCCTCCAGGTAACTTGAGACTGCAGCTGTGCAAAATCCTTCCACTATAGCATGAGTCTTTGTCACAATAGCAATTACGCAATGACTCATTTTTCTATAACTTTGTTGATGTAAAAATACAATTTAGTTTTCAAATTAATCGCAGCTGCATTCCTGTTTGAATCTTCTTGTATACTCCATTTGAGGATGTTTACACAAATTCTTTCAACGTCTGCTTTAATGAATCTCATTTTATAGGGAAACCACATCTATTCAAAAGGAAGTCTGGCTATGTTTTAGCCAAAGATGCAATTGTATCTTCAAATTTTTCCGGGAATGTGGTAAATCAAGCTTGAGGTTTCTAAAAAGAAACATGAAATATTCTGATAACTTGACCCACAGTGAAAAAAAAACATTTATTCAATCATTTGATAAAGGTGGTGTTCCTCTTACGTAATAGGTTCTTGGTAAGTGCGAGGGGAAAATGATGGTAAACAGTCCTTTCTTTAGTGGAGAATAAGATATATTTGGGGACAAAAATACTCATTAATCACACAAGGAATTATTAATTGCAAGCTGAGTCAACTTTCCTGAGGAAAACACAGATGAAGCTGGTCTAAATGAGGAACCTGAGGATGTGGTGCATGGAAAGAGGAGAGTCTGAAAGTTGAGTAGATGCCAACTAGAAAGAAGCTGAATGGTGAGCCTGGACAGCCTTCCAGACAGAAGCAGCCATCAAGTAAAGAGCTTGAAGAACAAATACATCTGAAGGACAGAGGGACACTGAGGGGAAATGGAGCCCATTGAACAAAGGGAATAGAGAAGTACCCCGATCCTCCAGTACCTTGAAGGGCATGGTGATGACATGGGCCTTTATCCTACAGTGCTGGAGAATGCTTGAGCGAGTTTAAGGAGAGGAAGTGGACTTGTCAGATGTGAATTTAAAGAGCTGAATCTCTTTATGTGTTGAGACTGGAGACTAGGTCTGTAGAAGGAATAACTTTGAAAGTGTGGGAATCAGAGAATGGTGGAGTATCAGCTCCATGGACCATAGTTATAGAATATTCCGGAAGTTGTAGTCCCCACCTTTGAATCCTTAATTACATGTCACTTCTGCAGGGAGCCCTTCTCCAGTCCCCCTGGAGCCCCCTCCTTGCAGCCAGTGAGTCCTGGGAATCTCTTTCCATAATGTTCTTTCCCCTCTGACCACTTAGCCCAATTCCCCCCATCCCAATGTCTGACTAAGCACTTGATCTTGTGATCGATAGCCCAGTCCCTGGCACAGGGCTCAGCTCATGAATCTGGGAATAAACATAAAATCTACATATCAGCTCCAAGTGAAATTACATTTTCCACCTTGTTTGTCTGTTTCTAAGCTAATTACTCTCTAGGTGTGTTCACCCTAGCTGAGTCCTCAAACTATCTGAAATGGGGATGGGGAATAGCCCCAGATTCTAGACAGGGAATTTGGGTTCTAAGAGAGCAAACCATCATCTTGTGGGCTATATGGGTGCCAGGAACAATGATGGGCCCTCTTGCTCCACATCTATTCTCATGCTCACCGGTCACCGCTGGACAATGTGCTCTGTATTCTGCTATTGAAGGCTCCTGGAGATTGCCAAAGGCCATTTCTTCTAAGTATCAACTCCTTCATTCTCCTTTCTTCTTAATGTCACTTGCCCTAGTAGAACTGGAATACAGGACTTCCTCAACTGCGCTCTCTAAACAAGGAGACTGGGAGATCTGGAAACTACTCAATAGAGAGAGCTGGGACCCTGGTCACATCACCTCCTTAGGAGAGGCAGGATACCTACTGCGCAAGCAGTAAAGGGCACATTTTGCCCTGAAGATGCTTCCCTGCCTTTCATAACTTTTTCTCTGACCTTTAGTAATAATTATATTGAAAGCGTGGCAACAAGAGCAGGAAGAAGTATAGTGGGGAACAATGGTGGATCACTATCCCCTATTTCCTGCACTGGTTCCACCTGTAAAGGACAAAGGATGGGAACATTTGAAAGCAGGGTGTTAAGACAGTCACTCTAGTCTCAAACCTCTGAGGAAAAGCAGAAGGCATGAAGAACCTTACTGTATCACCAGGCACAGAATGTAGAGGGTGGGTTTGGGACTAAGCGATAATATCTCAATAACTCTTACACCCAGTGTGACCATGTGTTGGGACTGAGCACCAACATCAGGGATATGATGAGATGACTATGAAAAGAATCCCCACAAGTTACATCCTCCCAGGACCTTGGTTTCTAATTAAGAAAGAGAACAATGACTTTCTGGTGAGATTGTTCAGAGGTTTCATTATGATATACTCTCATTTGCTGTTTGACAGTGTTGTGGTTGATGATAGATTGTGTCTAGATGGTGGTTTCAAACAGCTCTACATCTAGTCTAGGTCTAGTAAACTCTAGGTTTAAGTACTTGCACTCTGTGGTGTACACCAAGGATGGAATTGTCTGTGGGCAAGTAGCTCAGAATGTATCTCAGTCATTCAGCAGCACATAGCTATGTGTGTAGAAGACATGGCCACGGTCAAGCTGTTGTCAGGTTATTGTCTTCTCAGTTGCTACATACCTGGGAAGGGGAGATAATATGGGCATAGTGTGTGGGGGCATGGATGAGGTCACAATAGCTGAAGAGTAGGCTGTTTTCTAGATTGGAAAAGCTATTGGTGCTGACAGTGTCTAAATACACCTGCTTTACAGATTTATATTTGATAAAGCTGAGGAAAATATGTACCAAAATTGTATTTTTTATAATAAAGAAGAGGCTGTAGTCATTAAATGTACTTAAGATTTATGAAAGCATGGGTATGATTTGTGCAAGGATAGGTTTGTTTTAGATAAGTCTCACAACTTTCTGCCCTTGAATTTAAGTAAATTGTGCCCCTGAAAAATAAATTTATACACCCACATATACACATCTTCCCCATATGACAATGGCAAATATCTAAATCCATTCATTAGTGTTCCCTTTGAAGTTCTCCCAGCAATTGGAGGTTATTTATTTACTTTCCCTAGGTTCTTGCATTTTCTTTAGAGGTCTTCATATCTGCCAGTAATCTCCATAATCAGGGGGGGATTCTAGACCCTCTATATTTCAAGTAGTTGTTCAAGTTAAGACATCCAGTCATCTTCTTTTTATCAAGATGCAACATTCTATTTTAGCTATCAACTGATTCATTTGTTAAGATCGCTCTAAAAATAAACAGAGCTTTGTTTATCATTCTTGTTTATCATGCATGTTAACAACTGTTCAACTTTCAGTTATGACATAACAACTAAAGTCATGAGTAAGGAAAGGACATCTTAACAAATAATTTTTATGAAGGCATGTAAACGTGAGAAAAAAATGTAAGAACAGCTTTGAGAATTTCAACAAAAAGGCAAAATATAATTGCAAGCTTTTTATAAAAGCTTGTACCAGAGAGACTAAGATGCCCATTTTGCTACAGATAAGTGAGAGCTTATGTATGTCTATTAAGATGGATGTCTTCAAAGGTATGTAGATTTTCATAAATATACATGCTGGTCAAAGTCATTTCTGAAAATGACAATTTTGTGTTAGCTGCAGAGAATCACTGGACCATTCCCTTTAATAAAATCAGCTGTCTAATTGTTTTGCTTGCATTCAAAGAAATGCACCAAATGTGTCTAGTTCCTTCATTCTGTTGTAAATGTATGAAATTCAGAAAGAAGATAAATGTGAAGGAGCCAGTTTGTACCAAAGAGACCAAGATGAACGAAAGATTTGGGACAAGTTAACAAAGGCAGGTGAAACAGATAGCTCAATTGAAAACTGATCTCCTATACACCTCAACTATAACATCTCTACATCAAGAGACATGTGTGGACACACTGACATTACTTTTAACAAGGAGCATGTAGACACAGATAGCTAAGAGTTAGCATGGTGTTCTTAGGTTCCAATTAGCTGACTCATGACGGTCAAGTTTTTTCAGGTGCCTATATTAGGTAAGAGCCAGGAGACATGGATCCCTTTCTCCTCCCTCCTCTGCGATCAGAAATCTTGCTTGGAACACCATTTCCTCAGATGTAAACTGGGCAACGGAAAACCATAATGTTTGATTTCTATTTCTAAAATAATTAATTTCATCCTAGACATCTAGAGTCAAGTTGAAAATTCAAGCAAAAATAGCACAATTTGATACTCTCTAGAAGAACAAAACAAAACAACCAAGAGAACTAGAGAATTGGTCTAAGTTTGCAAAAACAGTATCATACTAATAAAATAAAATCTGACGTTTGCTTTCTGCTAAGTGTATGAGTTTGATCCAATATACCTAGAAGATTTATTGGCAATTGGCATAAAGATGTCCATTAATTTCTGATTCAGTAGTTCTACAACTAAGAATTTACCCAAAGAACAAATTGGGATACTAGTTGATGGCAAAAGTTGCACATTACAGGGGGAAATGGAAAAGTGAAGCTTCATATTATGCAAAGAGGTAGTGAGTGCTTCAAGCATGGTTAGTTCAAATGGTGAGCAATACAAGTTATTTCATTGTTATAAAGTACTAATATCTTGATATGTGAATTCCAGGAATACCAGATAAATATTACTTTATTGAATAAATATTAGAATGCTTGTTGTCGATGTGATGTTATCGGATGTTATACAGATGTGATTCTGGCTCTAGAGAATAAGTCAGTGAACAAAAGAGACGGATCTACCCCTTGACCTCCTGGAGTTTACATTCTAATGAGGAAAGGGAACCAATAAATTAATTTTTAAAGAGCAGGTAAATTTGGAGTACACAAGATGATGAAAAGCGTCACTTAAGGAGAATGAAACTGAGTTAGGTTTTAGGAGATTGGCAGGGGAGGGGACTTCTTGTTTCAAAAAGAATTATCAGGACAGAGCTCACTGGTATGGAGACTTCAGGTAAAGAAAGGGTGAGGCATATAGAAATTTAGGAAGAGTCTTCCAGTTGTTTGAACAGAAGTTTCAAAGACACATAAGTGAAAACACATTTGCTATGTTTATGAATTGCTACAGACTCAAAGAGTCTGGACTGAACTGTGGATAGAAGATGAGGTTGGAGAGAGGGGAGTAGAGACTATGTGGGGTCTTGTGAGCCACTGTTAGGACTCTGAATTTAATTAAGGAAGAAATTAAGTCATCAATATTTATTGAACCCTTGTGTAACCCACTTTGGGTAATCAATAAGTTGCTTGTGTTCCTGTTAAAACATGTTCCTAGAATATATTTAATCTCTTGACTAGAAAGTTTCATTTTTAATGCCCAATTAAACCTATGAAAGAGAAAAGTTAATGGAAGGAAAAATGAACCCTGAGACCTAATATTATTCTTAAGTCAACTTCTTTATATTTTATATTCATCTAAAGGACTAAAGTGAAAGAAGATAAGGAGGATTAGTATCAATGGCCTTCATCTTTGGAGTTGGGGGCACTTTATAGAAAAGGTTAGATTGAGTTATCTGGTGGTATCTGGGGAGATTTTGCTGAAACCCCAGTCTTCTGCCCTTGGGCTCTTTGAAATCAGAATAATCAGAATTTCAAATCCAAGAGTAGTGCAATCTATAAGAACAGGGATCGTTTTTTCTGGAGTAGCTACCCTTGAGAGATCTGCTTCCAAAAATTGGTTTAAATGGAAAATCTGAAACTCGTGACTAAGTGGCTCAAGTTATTTGATGCCTACTGAGATTTGGGGCAGAACTTTCATGGCTAGACACTGCTCTGATGCAGAACTACAGAGAGAACTTCCTGTCTGATGTGCAGCATATGCAGAAGTAAGTAACTTTAGCGATACATGATTGTGGGCCAGTGAACACCCATATCCAATGATGTTAAGACTGGGATCTATCCAAATTTGAACCTCTGACTTGCAGTCATATCATTGGATATGGAATTTGTGAGCCATGGACTTAGAGTGCCTGGGATCGACCAAAGAATGAAGGAAGTTCTCTGAACTCTTAATTTCACCTTTGCAGGGGATCTTACAATTCCATCGCACCATTTTGGGATTTGAATGTATTGGACAAAATGTGGCTTTTCTAAAGCTACCCAAGCCCAGACCCCCCCAAACACTATCTTAATTATGAAGTTCATGTTGTTGGTGAAAGCTTTGATGTAGTGACACTTCTGATGAGGTCTTGGGAGAGAAATAAAAGGATTGTTTTTCCATCTCATATTCAGGTTCTCACTATTTCCTGATGCTTGTTTCTTGGTTGTGCCATGAGTACTAGTGAGACAGGGATGTGCTCATTCATTTGCTGAGTGACAGCACATTTTATTTTGATTCCTGTTTTACTGGCCAACACATTTACATGCACTTTACACAGGAATAGACAGTGTTATTGATTGTCAACCAATAACCCTGAAAAGACCAATGTCTGGTGACGGTCAATATCCAGAGCTGTGGGGAGACTAAGCCCTTCTTGACATAACACTACTGTACACATAGCCTCACAGATATAAGAATTATTAGAATCTAAATATAACCACATAGAGTAAAGGAGGAAACCTGGGCAAACTCACAGCCATCCTTGAAATCGCCAGCCTGCTGGCAGCTTAGATTATCTTATTTCACATGGGTAACAGTTAATTGCAGCCCACGAGACTCAGCAGCAATTAATTAATCTAAGCCAGTGTGTCCATTAATGCCGACACTCTGCTTCTAATGGCACTTGTGAAGATATTTAGAAGTAAATATGTTCTCCGGAGTAGAAATCGTTGTATATTGGAGAAATCTCCGAGAATGATTTACTTGTGCTTTTTATGAGCTCTTTGACATATTAATTTTTAAATCTTTGGCTCTTTTCAACAGAATTCAGTTATTTTTTGTATTGTAAACTCTTCCAGCTTTTCATTTTTCTTTTTTGCTTTTTTTATTGATTACACATACAATCACACACAGATATTTTACATCATTGCATAAATCAAATTTCTCCCACCATCATGTCACCTGTGAACTGTCATCTTGCTCTCATGTACTCATCCCTCCCCCTATTTCCCCCTTCAATTCTGACATGTCTTTCGCTGATCCTAGAGAACTTTTCCAGCTCTGGATCCCTATCATAACTTAGTCTATTCCACTCACATTACATTTTATCTTGGATGCTCTAGATATATCTACTATACTACAACTTCAACTCTCTTCATTCTGATGGTACATGCATCCACTCAACTTCCTTACCATACAAAAGGTTTCTTATGGCTATATGAAATATTACTTCTTTATCCCTACCTACTTACTTCCTCTCTCCCTCCTTCCCTCCCCTTTCCTCCCTCGATGTACCTTCTTTCTCCCTCCCTCCCTCCCTCCCTCCCTCCCTCCCTTCTTCTTTCCCCACCTCCCTTTCTTGTTTAGTTATTCATACATATTTGAATACCTGTTAAGTACTGAAACATTACTAGTGTCTGGATATATTGGGAAAAGCATGGAATTTAAAGAACCAATTCAATTACACTAAAAGAGCTGTGGATACAAATATAAAGTCATATTCTTCCACTAGATTCTATTTTTATAGCAAATATACTAACAATATTCAGTCATTTTTAAAAGTTTCAACAGTTGTATATTTGCAAAGTTCTTTTCCTAACCCTACTGACTTTAGTGATAAGGTGAAATTATAATGTCTATATGTGTAAAAGTTAAACTAGCATTAAACTTACAGCTAAATTGATGAATTTCCCCAAGCACATTGATATGCAAATGCAGAGGGGATATAGTTCTTTTGGCACACCAGTGCGAAGTTTCTAAGGAAAAGGCATCATTTATCTCACTGGGGCAGCCCAGACATTTTCAGAGCACAGGCTAAAGTCATTGTGTGGAGGAAATGGAGAGGCAAAAGATAACAAAAATCATTTTTATTAGAAATTTTGTTGAAAAAGTACAGGAAGCCGTTAAAAAGAAATAGAAATCAATATTAAGACAGTTCCAGTAAAAATAAATATACAGACAACAGTAGAAGTGAATATAGGTCAATCATGAACATTAAGAAAAAAGTTTAAGTAAAAAAAATTAAACTATTGCTTCAACCTCAACATTTAAGCCACCTATGACAAGGTGGTGCAACTAGACATTCTCGAAGACATCTTTCTCTCTCAAGCGTGCTGTGGTCAGGTTAACATCTGGAGGGAGAGTCAGACATGAGAAGGCAATGGAAAGGGAGAGAAAGGGAGAGAAGCTGGCATTTCATGAGCTTTTTCATAACATGCTAAACAATGTGTTAGGCTCTGCATGCATTGCTGCATTGCTTCTTTAATCTCTACACCATCTCTGCAAGGCGATTCCTTCTGTTGAAGATAAAGAACTTCCCAGAGTTTGAATGACTTGACTCAGGACAGGTGGCTCAAGTGTCAGAGATTAAAACTCAGCTCCACTCTGAGCCTTCCTGCACTCAGGGAGCAGTTAGCTGCCTTGCTGCCCATGATGGGGGAAACAACTCTTGGTGAGCTTATGGGTCCGGGAGGGGCTGGCTTAGCCCATCTAGTGAACATTTGGAGCTTGGGAGTAGAGCAATCTGGACCATGTTTCCAAGAGGACAAGTCTGATGGGACTGTTTCTTCTTTGTTTTAGAAGCAAGACCACAAGGAGATAGAAGGCATGAGAGGACGGAATGGCACCTCCCGCAAGGGAGAGCTGAAACAGATTCCCCTAGAGCATGTTTATTCATAGAAAACAGAGAAAAAATGTATGAGAAACAGAAACGTGCAAACCCAAATGTGCATGTAACTTCATGATCACGAAGATGAGCCAACTCTTGGAACCTAGATTCCTCAGCTGTCCAGTTCTAAGGATAAAGAAACCCAAAGAAACACCAAGTAGGTAGCAAAGCTACAGGCACTACCTCATGTCTCCATCACGTTCACAGCTCCACAGGCTAACGTTTTCTATACTGATGGCCCCTTCTTAGTTGATGATTTTTCACAATGTATTTCATGGCTTCCATCCCTACATGAGACTTTATTACTATCACATAGGAATAAAAAGCCATAAAGCACTAGAGTGAATTTATCTCGGTCGGATGCAAAACTTATTTTCTTCACATGACTTCACAACCATTTCCAAGCTAACCGATCATTTCATGCTACATTAAGAAACATTTTAAACTACACAGAAGTGACAGGAAGCACACTTAAATTGTGACATCACAAATTAACAAGATTTTAATCCTTCCACGACATTCTTAGCTACAAGGACCAGGAAACAAGACCAGGAGACACTCAGCAACACTCAACCATCGACTTCACCAGTAACAAAGGACACTGGGGGAAACTCCCAGAGAAATGCGGATCGCTTTGACATTGAACTTGGAAACACATGAGGAGAGACGGAAGACAGACAAATCATTGATACACACCGAGGCCAGGGGAGTTAGTCCCAGCCTCTTGCTTCAACTTCCTCCCCAGGAAGCTTTCTGAGATGCCAACTTTCATTCTGGCTTTTCAATTTGGAGCAGGGAGGGAGGGCGGCCCTAAGACCTCCTTGGGCTAAAGTCACCGTGAAACATTTACATTGGAAGAACGTAAAAGAAAGAGAAAAGAAGGAGACCCTGCAGTCTTCTGAGGGACCACAATGCTGACGGCTCACTGATCTCCCTGAAGGTCACACCACCCCCCACTCCCCTTCCACAGAAGCCTGGAGCTACCTCTGCCGGAAACAAACCTGAGCTGGAGACAACCTCTGCGATCTCCATAACCCAGGTCCAGAGTCCAAGAACATTCTTTATGCCACACTGAAGTGACAATGTTCTTGGAAGTATTGACACGTAAAAGTGGCCTCACTGAAACCTAATTCTCTGGGACCACTGAAAACACATGGTGGTTAAGTTCCCATGGATTTTCTGGCCTTTCAAAAATAAACTTGGAGTGCCTCTTGACCAACTCCTGAAACACCATCCCAGACTATTCAGCCTTGCTCTCTGCTTTAAAGAAAAAATACTGCATTATTCAATTTGAAATAAAAGGAAAAAGAAAAAAAAAAGAACTTTAGTTTCTCATTAGGAGTAAGGGCTAAGCAAGCTATTTCCAACCGGAGGCTACTATAATGAAATCTTGTTTATGTGAATCACAGGGAGGATACTGGAAATAGTTAAATGAAAGGAAGTGCATACATAAATTCAATTATCATGCATGAGACATGCAAATGATTTAAGCACTGCATCTGAAACTCTAGTTTATATTCATTAATCTCAGGTTGCACTTTTGAAGGAGAAAGACATGCTAATTGGGTCCAGATTAATGCACTCCCAAACCTCTCCAATTTGTTTTTAGGTGAGGGTTAAATGATATGTATTAAAATAAACACAGCTGCTCATCTTCCTCCACCTTTCACCTCCCCCACTCCACCACTACCACCATCCCAGCTGGCTTACCTCCTCCACCACACCTCTCCAGTCTTTCTGGGAGGAATTAAAGTGCCCTCACATTTTCCTTTTGAAAACACACTGGAAGAATAATCATGTCCCTTCGTGTTTGGAATATGTTTCCTTCTATGAGCTATCAACTTAGAAAGTCAAATCAACCTCGTGTCAACGTGATGTGATCCAGCAGGCAGACAGACAGATAGCATCCCATGAACCGGATTTTTCTACAA
The DNA here is from genome assembly GCA_004024945.1 of Uropsilus gracilis. NCBI lineage: Eukaryota > Metazoa > Chordata > Mammalia > Eulipotyphla > Talpidae > Uropsilus > Uropsilus gracilis. The sequence continues at coordinate 245,300 of PVHY01000186.1, forward strand.
GTCTGGGTCTGAGGTCTTTAGCCAGTAAAGACTGAAGGGCAGTTTCAAAGTGGCCTGGTCTAGGCTGGCCTAACACCAACGCTTCTGAATCTTGGTGTGGCACTCCTGTGATTTGGTTATATGGAACATGGGAAATTCAAAAGAAAACTTGGGATTTTTGTTGGTTTTTCTTCCTCTGGAACACCCTCGGTGGGCAGAAACTGACATCTAGCCCAAGGCACTCAGGATGTCTTTAGAAAGACCACCTTGCTTGTTCTCGCCTCCCTCCCTGGCAAAAATATCCTTCAAAAAGACATCATTTGTTTGAGGCATTGGTTTGGTGCACAAACTAGGGAGGATGCTAGCTTGACAATCATGGAGCTTTTAAATGGTAAAATGTTCTCTTATCTTGGTTTCATGGACCTGATCTTCAGAAAATGTAAAAAAAAAGGGGGGGGGGGGTAGAAGCAGTCTGGTTCTTGGGCTGCTTGGACTAAATGGAGGTCCAGAGATGGGATGGAGGGATCTTTGCTAAGAGTGTGGCCATTGAGGAGTTAAACCAGGAACCAGAAGGAGAAAAAAAAAAGGCCTTCAAACTAATTTCACACTGCAAGTGATGTTTAATTTGAATCATGCTCTTCCCAAAGGGAAAAGGTTAGTCTCATCACCAGGCTTATCGCCTCCTCCCCCTTCTCCTTCCATATGAATTGGAAATTCAGATTGACCATTCATCACGATGTGACACGTTCTTTTTGTCCTGGTCCAAAAAATCAAATGAAAGCCTTGGATCACCTCTGGGAACCCATTGGCCGGCCCGTCCCCCCACCCGACGTGCACGACAGAGAAGACAAGAACAAGGGCACATACGGAGACAGAGACAGAAATTACCGGACATGCGCGCACAGCAGCGATACATAGAGACACAAGACAGCGCTGAAGAGCCCCCGGCCCGAGTCTCCCCACCTCACTGGCTCTGCGCATCTTTGCAAATGTGAAATTAGTCACAGCAAATAACAAGGGCGAGGGTGTTCTCCGATCTGCCGACGTCCTGACAAACGCCCCGAGCTCCCTCGCAGAACACGCTGGTGCTATCATCGCCCCTAAAAGAGAAAATGATTATATGCTAACTGAACCCTAAGTACAAGCTAAAGATATTCACCTCATGAAGTCATTCCTCAACTAGCCCTTTGGCACTGGCTAGAATTATTCGCAGCACGAGCTCCACTTTCTCATTTTCTGCTGACTCCATGTGGGTAATTTCTTTCCATGATTAAAAGTGAGCTTGGCAGATCCTTCAAAGCCTGGTTGGAGGGGTGGGGATGGGGGGGTGGGAGGTGCTCGGAAGACAGCCTTTGTCTGAGGCAGATCGCTAATAATTCATTGGTGGAGGCGCAGGCGGGGAGAGCGTCACACACCTAAAAGGATATTTTCCAAGGCAAACTTTATAGATATCTTTATCGAGACGTATTCTTACACTGAAACATGCAACTGGCAGACGAAATGAACTGTTTACCTTGGGAAAGAACAGGCAAGCTTTTCTCTTGCAAATAATCACTCCAGCCTCTCTGAATGTCATCCTAGAGCCATGATGCCTCCTTCGACTTATCCAGCATCTGAGGCTTTGAGATAACCCTGGTATAACTGGCCTCCATCCTGGCCCTTCATTATTCGCGTCCTGGTGGGTGAGATAGAATACAGTGAATGTAATAACCCTACTTCACACAACAGGCTCGCTCTCTCTTTTAAATTGAAAATCCCCTTATTACAAAACAAGGGGTGTTCTTTTTCTTCTACCTTTAAGTAGGACTGCCACATTCATTGCTTTTTACAAAAAACGCAGCTGCTTTTTAAGCTACAGATAAATAGAATCTGCTAGGCGGTAATTCGACTCAGCCTGAATGCATTATTTTCTAAGACACTTCGGCGAGGGGCTTTTGATTATAAACTGGAATGAACAAGGAAAGTCCTTTTCTCTTCTAATTATGAATGTGTTTTGTTCCCTGCTATTAACCTACAATGTCAGATGGATCTTCTTCTTCTTTGTTTTCTGCAGTCAGTTCAATACATCAACATTTTTTTTTCCTGGAAAATTAGAGAGCTGATGATGAAGTCTTCATGAACGCCAATGACAAAAATAAAAATCGCAGAAGGGAGAAGGAAATGCAAAAGCTGGAGCCATAAATACAGATAAGAAAGTGGCCCTCTGAAGTCCAAGAGTCCTGGGTGGGTCACACTAGGAATGAAGACATAGGGGATTTACTTATTCATTTCACTTTAATGAACTTCATTTTAGCAAAATGAAGGCTCTCCAGGCATTTTTATAAGGCTGACCTTACTAGATTCATTTACCCCAAAGGAAAAAGAGAGAACAGCAGGATCACTTCTGTATAGTGCAACAGACCTCCCGTGTTTGTGTTTTCTCTGTTCACTATGGTTCCGAACCGGTGATTTTCTTGCCATCCCCTTACTCCCCAAAGCCATGCAGCGAAAAATTTAAACAGGAGAGAAGTCCTGTGATGAAGCGTATTCAGTTTGAATTTCTGCTGACATGGCTGTAACGCCCAAGATAAACATGGAGAAAAATGGTGAGTGCCTCATCATATAAAAGGCAGTCTAGGAACAATGTTAGCCCAGGTGTTGGTTTAATTCTGATCCCAATGTTGATATTTCTGACTATACTATTAGAATAGAACATGGTGCTTATGCTCCGTGTCTTATGGATATATATTGCCTGACCGAGGAGAGGAAATCCCAGAGGGTATCAGTGGGGTTCCAATTAAGGGAAAATAAATACTGCTGCAGCTCTGGAAATAAGTGGAGATTGCCAGCATGTCACAGAAGGATAGGCAGGTGCCCACAAACAGACCCACAGATTTCAAGGAGATGCTGTCATGTCTCTTCCTTCAGCACTATTGGAAAGCGAAGGGCTGAAGATGAACTGTGTGTGCTAGAGAGTCTCAGAACCATTGATTTCTGTTTGTTTATATTGTTCTGAATTTATTTCCAATAAGGGCGGTTGCCTTTTGCATGGGCCTTTTGCAAATGATAAAGCTTTTCATGGAAGAGTGTGCAGTGGAATTACATGCCTGTTCAAGAGACCCTCAGACTCAAGCGATGGGAGAAAGCAAGAGAAAACCTGGAAATCTTATTCCTTTCTAAAACCATGCTGACTTTCCTGTGTCATTATATTTGGAATTTTCCTGCAGACCACATTTTCAGAACACCCTCTCTAAGAAGAGATGTGTTTGCAGGGCTCTGTGGGGACAGAGCTTGGTAGATTCTACGATGCTGCTTTGATTTAAATCAATTTTCTGTCTTCTCATGTGCCTGGAACAAATAAGGCCTGACAGGCTGCTGGCCTTGACCTCAGAGACTACGTGATGCTGTGGCAATGCAAGAAGTCCCGCTTCTTTGGAATAAATAACCAAGCCCTTCGCTGAGAAACAAATTGAAGTGTATTAGGCATCACCCTTAGAGTGAAATGGAATCCTTCTGCGTTGACATCCTCACTGAGCTTGGGCCAAGCATAACAAGTCTGTTTTTAGTTTTGTAAGACTGAGATGCGAAGGCCGACAAGAAGTGAAAAGATCTTAATTGTTGTATGTTTGAAGTCACTATATTCCTAGATACCCTAAGAAACACTGTCTCTATAGAAGTAGGCATGACTGTGTGATCTGTAAAGATGGGATGCCTGCCTGGCTGGCTGGCTTCTTTCCCTTGGCCAACTGTTAACACCAACAGCAGACAGAGTGGACAGGGCTGGATGTGAGCTTGTGTGTGCAGTACAGAATTCATCTTCTTTCACCTGTTTATTACTTTAAGGCACTAAAAGTATCGACTGTAAAACAATATAATAAGCAACTCCACTAAAGGAGGCCCTGCCATGATGTCAAGAAGAGTGGTTATGGTGTTGAAGAAAACATGGCAGATCGGTGCTGTTACAATTTGGCATTTCATTGTCCCTTTGAGAAATGAAGAGGGAGAAGGAGAGCAAAGGGAAAAGGAAGAGCGGGTGATGAAGGAGAAATAAGAGGAAGGAATGCCAAAAGTCTGTTGAATACAACAAATGAACTCTTTCTTCCGTTCCATATAAGGATAATTGTTTTCACACACTCTCCTGCTACCAACACGCATCTTCATCGACAACTTCTCTTAACCTCACTTTTTGCCTCTGAAATGGAGGCTCTCATGCCCATCTTAATGGAGTACTGCACAGATTAAGTAAGGTTACATGAGTTATCCAAGCTACCAACACCCAGGGAAAAGCAGTTACCCAACAGGGAGCAACTATCAGCATTCAGAGCACTGCTAATCCAGCTTCTCATGCCCCTCATTCCTCTGTACCTGGAAGTTCTTCTCAACCTGCCCCCAGACTCTAAAAATACCCACAAACAAAGTAACTCATGACAAATGCGCTTGCACTGCCTCATTTCTTTCCTTCACCAGATCCTACTTCCAGATCCTAAAGGGTAAGGAAGGGGGTAAATCTTAGAACTGGGAAAGAAGAGATATGATATATGTCATCAGCAGAGCCTGTTGGCTAAGACTCCCTCTTCTCTGAAAGAGTTGGTAGGTTGAGCCAAGCTTCTAATTCACACATCCCCAGGGAGAAATTAGGATCATTTGATGTGGGGATTACTGCCCAAATGTAAGTTAATCCGCCCACCTCCACTTGGCTGCACACACAGACACATACACACCTTGAAAGTTTCTGCTCTTCTCCAGCTTGTGATACAACAGTACTATGCACTGCAAATACTGAATAAAGTTGATTTGCAAAACTGCCAGAATATTGCTCCACCTAAGGAAATACCAGCTAACCATACCCACATTGTAAGGGGACAAATCACGATTATGATTCTGTTTTCAAGTCGGGTTGAATTTCTGATGGCAAAAGAACAACATGGAAATCATATTCTTAAACCCTTCGTGCATTCCTTGACTTTTGACCAACATTATTTTTTGTTTGTTTACTGAAATGGAGAAGACAAGCTATGTCATGAATGCTTGTAAAGCACACTGTGGTTCTTCGGAAAAAAAACATTTGACGACTGTGAATTAAAAAAGCCTGCTCTTGCTCCCTTCTCCCTTGTCTCTGTTCTCTGAATATAGGTGCTTGCAATGATCTCATTTGTTTAAAGTCAAATACCTTAGGATGATCAAACTTGACAATGCTCACCCAAGCAAATGCCAACTCTTAGAAGGGCCAAACTTCAAAAAGATCGCCTCCTCCCAATCTTTCCTCCAAGAGACTCCAAGCTCCATTGAACACAGGAACTTGCAGCCAAGATTCGAATCACCCCTGAGAAGACAGTGCAAAGATGTGGCCATGAAACAGGACATGCTGAGTTCAGTGTGTCTTACAAACGAGGTAACATGGTGATCTCCCCGCACCGCATTTAGTGTGGAGATGCTCTAAGATAAAAAGCAAGACAAGCCTTTTAACTCCTTGTCAAGGCTTCCTGATATCCAACATTTTCTTGAGGTCAAAAAATGTGGCTGCAGCTTCTGTTTTCTGTTCCCCTTCAGGGAGCATGGTGCAGAAAGGGGCCACCCAGCTGCCTTTTAGCACGTCACACTTGGGCGACTTCCTTCCTGATGGGGTGAGTGTCTACCGCACGTGGATTCACAGAAGGCAAGTCAAAACACATATTTTTTCATCTTTAATATTCTACCACATGCATAGTTAAGTTGAAAAAGTTTTATATCATGAAGATGACTGAGGCATAAATCACGTAGGTAAAAACAGAGATATAAGACAGAGATGAATTCTGAAAGCTAATTAACTTCAACGAGGGTTTCTACAATGACAACATGTTCACTCACCTCCCCATGCTAAGACTTTACTTTTGAAATGGCAGTAAGGGGAGGGTTGTCACAGCTGTAGATGCCAAAGTGTGATCCTTCAGCAAAAACCTGAGGAGGCGAAAAAAGAGATTAGATGCATAGATTTCTGTGCTGAATGGAGGCCAGTGCCAAGATGCAAAGAACAGATAAGTTAGAGCTTGGAAGGAACTAAATTTGAAGCCAGCCAGTAAAATGGATTGAACCTTATTACCTCTAGTCACTGAGAAATTCCCGAGACAGTCGGATGCAATTTGAAAAGGTCAGACAAATATTTCCTGCCTAACATTACTGCTGCTTGGTTTAAGGATGTACGTTTGTGAGATGCCAGCTCTAATCATTTTTATTGACTCTACTTTCTAGAGACAGACAGACAGTCTGGGAGGCAAGACTGATAGATAACAGAAAGGCAATCTCATAAACTGAAAATCTCTCTTATGTTGTCCTCTTACTTGTGATGGTGAATAATCCCAAATCTTTCCCATTTTAGGAGAATTTACACCAACTTCACAGGAGAATGACAGATGGAAATGAATCGAAGCAAGTGCTGCTATAGTTCTAGTAAGACTCTTTCTTCTAATTGCTATTTATTTAACCTCGACTGTGAGCACTGCATTGTGAAAGGTAAATGATGCTGCACTTTCATTCAAGGGTGACTATTTAAAATGAAACACCATAAACTACAGCAGGGTGAGGATGTGAATTTATTGTCAGCATTTCCTTTAGGGGCAGTTTCATGACAAAGGGAAATCCACTGCAAAAAGAAATGAACATTAAATGAAATATAGAAATATATACTCAAGATACTGTTTTAATAAAGGCTCCATGGGGATGAGGGCCATTCCAAAAACCAAAGAAGGAGATTTCTCCTTTTATTTTAAATGTGTTCTGTGCACAATAAGAAACCTTTGTTAGCAAATACATTTTGTGACTTTTCTTAAAAAAAAAAATTGGCACACAATTAGAAGTCCAAGCTGGCTTTCCCCTAAAGAATGGCATGATCCAGGCTAACCCAGCAAAAGTTTAATTAACATCTGACTTTTCAGGGTGGAGCCATGTGTTCTGAGGCAAACACAAGTCTATTTACCCTTCTATTGTTTAGCAGCAAGGCTGAAACTTTTTTAATGACCTGGTGTCTGCAGCTTTCTTAGGAAGCTTTGGCTCCATGAAAATTGCTGGCAGTCAGCTTAAGCTTTTTGACCCACAAGATGACTTTCCCTATAGAAACCCTTCAATCTGATCCACACTACATCTCATGAGATATAGGAGTTGGACCCTGGTAATCAACAACATAAACCAGCATGACCCAAGAATATCATCACCAAGTGACTTTTCTTATTCAGATAGCCAAAAGAAAGCAAAAAGCCAGCTACTTAGCTATAAAGCCCTGGGGGTGAAAATATCTATCCTGAAGTTGACATTTTTGTTCTTTCTTGAATATTTACCACTAGTTGGATACAAAGAAAAGAATTTGGTGAAGTTCTAAATATGTTCCTCTTGGTAGCATCTTTGCTTTACTTAAACAAACAAACAAACAAACAAACAAATGTTGTTTACTAAAATGTGATGTATAAATTCTCCAGAAATCACCCCTTAAACTCACACTTTTCCATGCCTTCATTTCATTGGCATCTTACAAGCAGAAGGAGTACCTAAGGGGCATCTCTTAATTTCCCCATTAGGGAAAAAAAAAAACTGAACCTTTTGCACAACCATTAATATCATCAGCAATGAAAACAACACCCCTAAACATACTGTGATTAGTGAAGAGAATTAGGATAATGGAAGGAGCGACCACCAGTTGGGTATCTATTAAGTGTGGGTGCCAAGCAAACACAGCATCTCAATTAACCTGCACAAGCAACTTAAGTAAGGGAGATGTGATCTGTTACTTCCATTATCACCCCAAGGTGCATGAAGCTCAGGGAACCAAAGAGCTTGTCCTATTCAGAAAACTAGTAGTAGGTCCTGATGTGAAATTCAAAGCCAGGTTTACCTGATTCATTCTAGACCCTATTATTTCCAAACTGCATTTAATTAACCACACTCCATGGGCACGATTGACTCAGGAGGATCATTCTTCTGCTTTCACATGGTTTTTCTGGAGTTGTGCTGAACCGAATTTCATGCCCCCCAAACATTATCTGCAAGTTCACACAATACAGCTGCCTTCTCGCCTTGGGTTGAGAGCTGCTTGGGTTGAGCCTGATAAACCCAGGCTGTTCCCCTGGAATTTAGCACATGAAGAGAATGCTACACTCCCAGCAGCCTCCTTAATTGGATGGCACAGTTCACCTACACCTAATAAACACTGGAGTCTCATTACACACTCAATGTTTTTCTATTTGAATTATCTTTGAATCATGTTCAGGAAAGAACAACCCAAGAAAGTTTTTTAACCAAGGCTGCATTAAGTTCAGTATGTTTGTTCCATGAACGGTTCTCCGAACATCACTTTTCAAAGGAAAATGTAACACTATTTTGCTATTGTTAGAGGCAAACAGGTATGAACGGAAGAAAGCATGATGAGTTACAGAGATCTAGCACATATGGGAAAGCAGAGTTTTTTTTAAATGATAACAGAATCTACCAAATGGAGCCAGGTTTCAGCAGAGTGGTTATTTGATTTGTAACTGACAGCTATATACTTTAGGCATCTTATCAAATGTATTCCCAGCCATGAGCCTTCCCATTTGAAGGTTATGGCCATGATGGGTCTTCCCAGCTCATGCTCTCCAGGTACTGTCTTCATCTGTCTTTGGTGTGCTTACTCTGAGCCCAATCTCTCTAGAGGACAGTTCAGTACCCTTCAGAAGAAGACCTTCCTCCTGAGCCTGAAAGGGGGCTCTCCTGCTGAGATGTTGTCTTGGATTTCAACAGGCATCCAAATGAGCCAGAAAGAGTCACTGCCAGCAGCCTTTCTTGCAGAGTGAAGTCACTACACAAGTCTAAGCATGGCAGCATTTCAAGACAGAAATGAAGTTAGGTGCAGCAGCTCTTATAGAGAGGAGTGAGGAATGAAAGGAGAGACACACACACACAAAAGGAAATGAAGCCTGGAGGATAAATCTCAGAAAACCTCTAGTTTCTTGCTTTCCATAAGCACAAAGCAGGGCAGAGAGACAACAGGGGAGTTTGAAATGGGGGCTTCCATTGCACCCCTAAAAGATGGGAAAAAAGAGGTCAATCTCTAACAAAAGGAGATAGTGTAAAATACCCTCCAGAGTGATCTGCACCTTAATATCTCATGCCATGAAATCAGTTTTTAAACCTTAGTTATCTTCAAAAGAAGATGCTGAAAAAAATTTTTAGCATGGGTTAATTGGCTAATTTCCATGTTTTTAAAAAAACTGCACCTACTCTCAAAACGAATTATGATTTCATTAAAAACTCTGTAATAAAAGCTTGATGAAACATCAAGTTAGCTTATTATATGAAATTCCTCCTCTACCTGATTCCTTCTGTGAGCACAAACTCAGCTTCAGGCATTAGTATCATTAGAATTAACTTTCTAGAAATGATGTTAAGGAGGAATGATGACATGCAATTAAAATACAGTATTTATAGCAATAAGAGTAGTTAACACATCTCAGATGCTGTAGAAGGTAAAAACCACCTTTCCTTTTTTCTCTCTGGATCAAACACAGTCATTTAGCAATTTCTAAAAATCCATTATTCGATTTTTATTTTAATTATTCTTCCCACACCTCAATGTCACAATGTTAAATGCTCTGTGTACCTGGTAGTCCTTCTCAGGAGGATTTTGATAGCATGACAACCCAAATGTTGTTATCTCAGTCCATTTTCTTTGAATTACAGGAATCTCCTGAGCATATTCTTTTCTACATTGGGAGACAGCAAGACTTAAAATTTTCTGAATAATTTTCAAAATCAAATTTGAAAGTTTTCATGAGAGATGATCCTCCCTGGTGGGTGCTATGAAGCAGAACCTAAGGGGGAAACATGAAAATAATTAGCATAAAATACATTAGCATATAGATGCCTTTGAAATAATAAACAGCAGAAACCAAAATGCTTATCCCCAAAAGAAAGGAGAAAATATGAAGTTCATGTACACTTCTTGCATGACAACCCCAGTCTGAAACCAAATGGAATATTCTTATTCAGTGAAGATTGGAAAGACTGTGGAGATGGAGAAATAGTCCCCCAACTGTCTTATGCTCACTGTCACCAGACCAGTAGTCTCCATTTGTCAATACCACCCTTTTCTCTTTTAAACAAAGAAACAAAAAAAACCCAGAAGTATCTTCCTTTTTCTTTCACCACCATGTACACAGATGGCAGTATTCTCTTCTCCTTCTTTTATCTCCTTATTTAGTTCTCTTTCTATCTTTCCATGCATGGCATAAGAAATGCTGAACTTGGTAGGTAGTTTCACTACTGAGCGTCTCAACTGAAGAGTGAGTCATGCTTTATTGTTTATTAACAATGAATGTTTATTAACAAACACTATTGATTCTTCTTAGTTCTCAAAGTGGTACAGTCTCTTAAGTAGAAGGTAGTATGTTATACCATGATAGGATATGGTATAACAGTATAGAATAGGACACGGTATAAGGAATATAGTCTTTGGAGTTGACCTTCCTTTAAAAATCTGACAAGTGCAAACTCAACATTAAACATGATCTTTCTTTCCTGTTCTACAAAAGTGATAGTGTTGTCAATTTTCTGTGGTTTTGTTACAAAGATCACATATGTCAATTGCATGAAGACAGCGGGTGTTCAGGTAACTCAATTCGCCTTCCTCTATGACTTCAGTGGAAAGGCTACAAATTAGGGATTCTTGAATCTGCTTTCGTACCCCCACGTCATGTAGATAAATGTATGATTGAGAGGTACACGTCAAGGGCAGATGCCACAAACCAGGGTGTTTTGTTCTGGGTCCATGGTGGGTAGGATGAGGAAGGTGATGATACGAAGCACACTGGAAATAATAACAAAGCAAAAAAATAAAGATCCTACAGAAACATTTCATTTCATGAAGCCAAGGATGGATCTTTGCACTTTGCTTTGCAACAACTGATGGAAACTCACAAAGATTTTATGAGAGTCACAGGAAAATAAGATTTGCTCAGCAGAGCTTAAATCCGTTGATGTTCCCTGAGCCATCAAGTGAATTCCTTCAACAAGGGCCATTTTGGATTGTCACGACATAGTCCTATCTGGGCAGTCCAGTCCCTACTTCACAATCCATCTCTGCTGTTTCAGTCCTTTACCTATTTAGCTATTTTGACTGAGTGTCAGTACACTCTTCAGAAACCTTAGCAAGTCCTTCTCCAACAATACCATTTGATGATTTCAATTTGCTTTTCACTTCAAACTTGGAATTGACGATAATTACTTAACAAGCATAGTGTTTTGGTCTCTTGGCATATGAAAAAGGAAGGAAACACTCATTACAAAATACTGAAATTTACAAATGTCAAAATCAAATTTGGTTTTTGTCACTTTATTCTTTCTATGGCACAAAGGCCTGAAACAGATCTTCTATAATCTAGTACCTGCTACGAGGTTGTCAGTCACATTTCCAGGTGAAGATATCCTCAAGTTCTGGGTTGTTTATATTTCTTCATCTGTGCCTACCACCTGCTGGCATACAGTCACCAGACAAGCATGAGCGACTTGAGATTTTGAGATACATCTTGCACACACAGGTTTGGCTGTTTTGTGTGAAGATGGTCCTGGGCTCATCTTTGCCTTCCTAAATTCATCTTGCTGACCTTACATTGAGTCAGGCACCCTATGCAGAGATACCCACTGCATGCCCTTTAATCCTCATCTTTTTTTATCCGCATGGATCTAATAGAGGTTGACATTTTTGCCCTTTGGAGCCAGGTTAAGAAAGAAATTGTTTAGAAAGACACACCCCAGTAGATAAATACAAAATTAGTGTCTCTTTGCCTTTTGGGATTTGAAAATATTTGGATTTACTCTGTGCCTTCTGAGAAGGTCCTCTAGTTTAGCAAACAAATGTCTAAATGTCTCAGATGCTTCCCCATCACACAGAAAGCTGCTTTTTTTGCAGCTCAGAAAGAACTGGCAGCTACCATTTTTTCCCCTTACAGACAGTTAAGCTTCTGACAAGGCCATATTTTAACGCTAATAATGCACAGATGTATTTGTTCTATAGCTTTATTAAAAAAACTTTAAAACACAGGAGTTTGGAGGTGAATAGCAGAGAAAGTTCAGGTGTTTTTTTTTTTTTCAATGTTCCTAAGTCATTTTTCCTAAAGTCTCCACTTTCAAACCTTAACATCTGCTAGAGCTTGATAAAATAAGACAAAACCTTCATGTCAGTATCACTGGTTGCTTTTCATTTGTTTTACTTATGATCAAAATAGTCATGAAAGTTTACTATGTCAAAAATAATTCTCTGATAAAACATAATGTGAACTGATGAATAGTATTTTCTCAACGATTAGGGAAGTCGGTCATCAGAGTAGCGCTGTTCATCTACATATAAACCCTTCAAGGATGAAGATGCGATCCAAACTGAGATACATAGTGGAAAAGTAACAATACTTGATGTTAATGACTAAGGCATTTTCCTTCAGTTCCCCTTTATATTATTATTTATATTTATATTATTAGTCACTTCTGTTCCCCTTTCATCTGGTGAGTGTTGCACTCACAGATAAGTCCTTCCCGTTATCTGGAATGTTTGTCACCTGGTGAACTATTGCTTAAATGAGGGACTAGCATTAATTAAATGAGGAACTCCCATTTCCCACCCTACGCAGCGGTGTGATAATTTATATTAAAAAAATGCCTTGGCCATCTATTCTCCATTCTGAAATAACTGAACTTATTCATATGGAGTCATAGGAAGTGTTGCAGTGTTTTTAATGTTCAGAACTTGTTCCTTCCCAGGATTTTTCTGCATCAAATTCTAACCAAACTAATAAACTAATCATAAAATAAACAAAAAGTCATTCAGTAGACAAACTGTGGGTTAGCTAGACAATGGGGTAGTACTCTGAGCTAAAAAGACATGAATTATAAAGCCAGGAGAAGACAAGGAAGAAACAAATGCATGTTATTAAGTAAAAGATATCAAAGTGAAAATGATATATTGCTTGATTTCAACTATATCACATCTTAGAAAGGGAAAATTATGGAAACAGAAAAAAGATTAATGGTTGCTATCGGTGGATGTTGGAGGGAGAGATTAACAGGCTGAATGCAGACAATTCTTTTAGGGCAGTAACAATACTCCTTACATTATAATGATGAATATATGTCACAACACATCTGTCCAAACCCATACATTATACCACACCAAAAATAAACCCTCAGGTTAACTATGGATTCTCTGCGATTATGATATGTCAATATATATTAATCCTTAGTAAAAAAAAAGTTGAAATTTTGTTGAGTGATATTGGTAATGAGAGAGGCTACACACACATGTAAATGGGAAATCTTGATACTTTCCACTCAATTTTGTTGTAAACTTAAAATCACTTTAACAAAGCAGTCTTAATAAGTCCCATGACCTGCCTTATCCCTGACCTTGCCAAATTATAATCCTAGTTTTATAGGCTGATGGCTTTCTTGAATTTCTGCATATTAAAAAAGATGGGGGAGTAGGAAGTCGATGTCTGAGAACTTTTCCAAAGTTACCAAAATCAATTCTAAAATACATTCACTCACAATGGGATATGGCTTCAGGTGTTATTAAAAATGACCTGCAGTACTAGTAATTACACCCACCTCCCATTAATCACTCTGAGCCACACTCTGTGAATCAGATTCTGAACCTAGAATCTATCCCACACTAGGAAGATGATTTGTTTCCTCTGGTCTTGCAATGGTAGAACAACATGAATGGAAAGAAAACATTAGGGGGAAGAAGAAAATGTAAATATCATCAGTGTTCTTTGAAGATACAGGTATTATGGAACTGATGATTGATAGATGAGGACTAGTTCCTACTGTAATATATAACAGGAAAGATAAGAAAAAAACAGACTATAGAAAAGTATGAAGATAAAGTACAAGAAAGTCATTTAATATAAACATTTTATTTTGTTTACCTGTTCTGATAGTAAAAATCATGGTTCATCAAAAAAGTATCATGTAAAAATGTATTTCTCAAGTTCTCTTCAGTTTATTTGAATATGTTTACAGGTAACAGATGCCTAATAATCAATGCCACATATTTATAAGTTTATAACCAAGAACTTAGTGCTGCTAAGCATTTTGGATGAATTAACATATTCAATTGGTTGGGAAAGGAATTGATACCCTAACAGATTAGGTAGCATTAGGAATGAATAACATATACATCCATATTCTATAGAAAGAATCAATAAGATTATGCTAGTCCAAAATACAACTATTTTGAATGGGATCTTATGAAGGTGATTATTTTAAGAAAAGATTGATTTGAATATCTAGACTGACTGGAGGTGTCAGGGAAATAAACTATTATGGATGGATAATACAGATGCTTCCAGGGTAATACACAGGTAATTTGCATAATTCCCAATTCTAGTAAAGATAAGGTCCCTACCCTCTGACTATGAAACTCTGTTTCTCCAATCTATAAAGGTATCCTTGAAAGCTTGTTATTCCTCTGAAGATTTCTAAGTCATTACATTCTATGTGTAGTCCACTCCCTGACTACCTATGCATGAAGAGGTGAATTTCATCAATATATAAGGGGTTTATAGTTTCATTTTGGATTTTTCATTTCTTCCACTCACTGGGACAATACCTATAGCTATATGAGCAGGTCCAAGCTGAGATGTAAAAAATAATCTTTAACATCAACCAAATGAAACTCCACAAGGCAACACATTTGTTGCTAAAACTTCTATAATGTGTGTTGATTTCAAACTTCAGTTTGATTTTTCTATGAGCATTTGTGTTGGTAAAGACAAAACTTGAGCCCAGGTACAATCGTCAAGTCTAATCTCTCCATGAAGCTTACCAATATATTTGTTAACACCCCATTTTAATCAGTACAGGCACCTAAATTATTTATAACATTTGTCATCTTCTTTTCTCTTTTCCATGGGAAAGCAAGTAGGTAAGCAAATAAAGGAAGAAAAGTAACACAAAATAAGAAAAATGATTGTCTTTACAGATTTCCACTTCTTAGAGGAAAAGACTAATCGTCCGTGCACCACTGGTTTGAGCTGAATAGCATGTGTAAGAACAGCACAGAAGTAATAGATCGTGGTGATATGATGGCTTTGGCTAATTGAAATGGTAGATATATTCCTGAGATGACTTATTTTCCAACCCTGGAATCTACAATTAACTACACAGGAGAAATAGCACAGTGGGTTTATAGGTTTATTTCTGGACACAGTCACATCATAGCGTTTGTGCTGCAGATTTCCCATCCATAAGATGTGGAGACTAAAACCCCTCTGAAAGATCTGCATGCAGGTCTTGAACAAATATTACCAAGGGGTGATGATTGTCATTATTTGTAGTTGCATGTTAATCACTTAATAGACAAAACACCCTTCCCATGTTATGCTGGTTTTAACATAGATCATTTGACTGCTTCAGTGGTGACCAATCTCTTCATGATGATACTTTGGTCACTATGTGCGAAGTTCTCCAGCACTCATGCATCAAACATTTCCTGTCCTTACAGAGCTGATATTCCAGGGGGTGGGAAAGCAAAAGCAGGTTTATAAGATAATGTCTCTAGCAATCAGCGCAGTGGAGGAAGAGGAATGCAGGGTGGCCTTTCCTCTGCCCTCGTCTTCAGTCACATGCTGAAACAACTCACTGAAGACCTCGCTTTTCCTCGAAAGGAATTTTCAAGCTGACATTCTACGGAACTGCCTCATTGACATCCCAGCCATGTGGGTGCCACAAAAATAATCCAGCATATGAACACATCCAGATAGACATATGTACCCTGGTTTTTGAAAATGTAGTGTGTGTGTCATTTCCCGAATGGCTGGTTGTCACATCCATCTGGTCTTATTTCCATAGCACTTGAATGCACCACAAGGATAGAAACCCTAAAAGCTAGAAAACAGAATCTAAAAACCCAAACACATATGAGGTGTGTTTTCCAAAGCAGCAGACCAGCGAGCAGGGTGGTAACTACATTAACTTCTCAGACACTGTTGAGAGCCACTGAGACGAGGCACAAAGGTCACAAGACATAAAAGACATTCCATGGGCAGAGCTCATTAAGAGGGCTTAGAAGAAGGTGGACAAGTTAATGACAAAAAATGTAATTTGGAATTTCTGGGCAGAAAAACCCTGAACAAGTCCAAAGACATCAAAACTCCTCTGTAAACTCTCTGAAAAGGCAACAACCTGTCTTAAACAGGTTCATGTTGTTCACACATGATCCAAGGATGGGTGTCACCCTATTCAACCATGGAAAATGGCAAGTCATGCCCTGTGTGGTTTTTAGGTTTGTACTCTGGACATATTTCGATTGCACAGATTTTGTATGTTCCTGGATGAACAGTGATGTCTGGCGAAAAGCTCATCAGGGACTAAGTACAGAACACACACACGTGACCAGACTCCAGGAGCAACATTGTCCAGAAAGCATTTTTACTGCTGTTTTGTTAGACTCTAATTGTTCTAAGTATATGTTTTTCCACCCCAACTACTTTTATTCCCCGTGAGCAGAGGAGTATTCACCTTCAAGAATAACAACACTGATGTGTATATATATATATATATATATATATATGTATGTATGTATGTATGTATGTATGTATGTATATCTCCAACAGAGGAAATCTTACAAATATTGTTAATCTGCATGCCAACTTCATTATCAACCCAATTTTATAGATAAGTAAACTAGGATTCAAATCATCTGTCCTGCCCTTAACTAGTGTAGATTCAAAGATCAACACACAGGTTAACTTGCATTCTGTTATGTAATGCAAAGAGGAATTCAGCAGCATTGAATGACAACATGAGTAAATAAATGCATTCAGTCCTCATAATTAAAGAAGGAAGAATTTGCCACCTAGACTATGTTTCTGCTACTATAGTAGGTCTATTATGATGGCACAGTCATTTAAAATCCTTGAAGGGATCACATCTTGTACTCTAAACACATCTACAGTCCTTTTGCAATACTGTGCAAATACAAGGCATTTGTAATACATCTGTTGAATCAGGAAATATTTTAATTCAGTGGAACAAACTAGCAATGGATGAAATGGCTTCCTGAAGTAATGTTTTTTCTTTTGTGACAAGATCCATTTATAAAAGGAGGGTTTTTTTCTGGAATCTGGCTCCCGTTACTAATTTCTTAAGAAAGTTCTAAACATGCAGTTTGTTTAGGATAGAGAGAGAGAGAAAAAGAGAGAGAGAGAGAGAGAGAGAGAGAGAGAGAGAGAGAGAGAGAGATCTATATTCTTGGCCTCAGTTTTCCCAAATGTGGCTTACCCCATATACATGTAAGTCCTAGTAATAACAGTGGAAATGATATTATCAAACTATAGTAATAATAACGTAATGAGTCAACATCTAATAAATGTTTGTTGAGGAGAGAGAAATCTCACTCCAACCTGTGAAAACCTGAATAATGTTGTGAATTTCATAATGCACTTTTTGCTGGATCATTTTTGAAATGTAGTTTTATTCACTAAGATTAATATTCTGGGAATTGTGACATGGAAAAACAGCATTATTAGTTACTTTTTTCCTGTAAAGAGTTCAAAAGAGGACAGAATATATTTTCTGCTTTCATTCCTTTCCTGTCTCTCTTTGCAGTAAGAGAAAGCTGTGTCATTCTTCTGAAGATTTATTAGCCATTATGTTCAACACATTGTTCACTCTGTGCTTACTCATGTGTTCTTAGGTGATTGTCACCAGTGAGAGAGATATTTGGTAAGTTACTTAACATCTTTACATATTGTGTTTATAAAGAAGCATGCAATATCATCACTTTCCTTATATTTTAATGTGATGATTATATGCTATAATATATAGACAATTATTCTTGAGCTAGGAAGTGCTGTATAGTTGGAAAAAATCATTAGAAAAGAAGAAACCAGGTAAAATAAGACATGCCCATGAAGTCAACTATTTATAATTTTGTTCTTATGCAATTAATAGATATGTACATTCATACATATGCATACAACTACACCTAAGGCAAAATTGGCTTGTGTATATATGTATATATATACATATATAGCCACATATGTGTATTAACCATATATATATATGCTTGAATATATAAATAAATCTATAAACCATATATATGTAGTTGAATGTGTAAATCACTTTACTGCATAAAACTTCAAAGAGTTAATGATTTCACATTAAAATATGTTCTCCAATCATCTCTAGTTTTTTGATTCAGAGCTACTGTATTTTATACAGTAATTATACCTACCAACTGAGTGTCAACTTGATAGTTGACTTTGGGGTCTGGCGTTTAATACATTATGCAGTTTTTTCATCATCACGCCACATAAGTGGGTATTATTGGCTCATTTACAGGTGGGTAAACTAAGGCACAAAAGAATCAGGAGAGTGCCACACGGTCACATTGTGGGCAATGACAACAGCAGATTCTGCACTGAGTTCTGCTCTTCTACAAAACTTCCACGGCTGATTCAGAGCCCATTAATTTGAAATTTATGTTCATTCAAATGCGGCATATACTCTGTTTTCGGGAAGGAAGTTCAAATGAATTCCATCATTTGTGAAACATTGGAGTTCCTTTAGCCAGAACATAAACTATTAAAAACTGCACCTTTCCCCCAAATAACCACTAACTTGAATGTGTGTGTGTATATGTGGCTGTGTATGTGTGTGTGTATATGTGGTTGTGTATGTGTGTGTGTGTGTGTGTGATGTTTTCAGATATTTTACAGAACCCAGGTCATATAAGTGACAGTGTCTTCCACGATAAGTGACTGAGCATTGAAGTAGAGTCCATGGTCATGACTTTCATTCCTTGGTGACCACAGTTCACATGAGAAGTACTGAAAGTGCCTACTGTGTGTACCTCATGCCTCAAGTGCTGAGGGTATGTATAAGTGGCGAGGAGAGCTGACAAAGAAGCTGAAATTGTCCCTCAGGAAGGCTACCGTCTACTCTGCTGGCAGGAAGCTGGCATACATGAAGCGGCAGTGGGGTCAGCTTCATTTTTGAATACATTAGCAATACTTAGAAGTAATAAAGCTAAATCAAAATGTCTTCAAAGGAATAAGTCCCTCAGCCTTTAACTCAGTCTGACCTGTTTCCTCTCACATGCCAATTAGAGTTCAAAGAAAGATTCCTGCACTTCATTTACAGAGCCATTGAACCTTGGGCACAAATGATAAATCCTTAATAAGTCAGGAAGATCGCTATATTTATTCTTAAAATTAACTCCTTTGCACAATGAGGTTAAGTGATTTGCCTAAAGACAATTCACTGAGATGTCTGATAAGACTACACAGCTCTGTTGCACATCTCACCCCACTGCCCTCTCTAAGATGCCTGTATAGGAATGTTCTTGCCAACAGAGATGACAGGAAAGGCTCCATCATGAGGCAAGTTCACATCTACATATGGAGGCCAATAAAATAGGATAAAACAAAAATCTCCAGTGAAATATTTAGGGAATCTCAAGATGGGCAAAGAGAGCGCCCCAAAGCTTGGGTAGACCAGATAGCTGCATTTTAGCGAGTCCTTTTTTTAATCTGGATTCTGAACATTGACTTGTATGTCTTCATAGTTGCTTCAGGGAACCCAGCACGTAAAAAGTAAGGTCATCTAACAGGCAAAATCAAACAGGTTGGTCAGCCCTGAAGTCTAAATTCAATTGTATCAGGGTCACTATTTTTAAGCTTCCAGTGGTATTTCAAGGCTTCTGAAAAGAGTTTGGTTCTAGCACCATGAACTCTTTTGGATTAACAATCTCAGCAAACTACCTTTTGTTACTGGAGAAAACGATCTTCCAAGTTTTCAATAAATAAGCAAGTTGCTTTTAGCCTCTTTGAAAGTACTAGAGCTAAAATGATATTCAATGACAAGGCACGGCTTTGGGTTACTTTCCAAAGTGTGTTATTAAATAGTCATCACTATAACACACATGCATTTTATTTTAAGTATATTAGGATTAGCTTCATTGAAAAGACACTACACAGCAATAACATGCTACAGTGTGTATTGACACAGAAAATGGAGTGCTAATGACCATAGCAGTACTTCGCGTCTCTACAATTCACTTGGGTTTAAGCCATTTCAAGCATTTTGTGTTGACCTGGGTCAGTCAACAGAACTGTAGCAACATTTTGTAGCTAAGGTATAACTAGAGCTATATTCACAAATTCCTTATTTTCAGTATGAGATTTCATTGTAATTTTGCTAGATCTAAACCTATCTTAGATAACCCAAATTACACAAAACTTTGGGGATAGAAATTAGCATAATTGAAATAATTCAATTTTTGGTAATTATAATTCTCACTTCAACCTAAATTAAATATGCCAAACTATAATTATGTTCAAATTTGCATCATGAAATTATCCCCATTTTGCTCATGGCATCTTAAAATATCTAATAAGGGATCTTAAACTCTTCAGTTTTAGTCAAGAGACCTTATTTTTACAGCCTTTGGGAAGAAGAGACTTATTATGCATTAAGCACAGTTATTCCACCTCTTGGGGGAAAGGGGAGATGGGTCCATTATTTCTTCAATATAGGATGTGTGGGATTTGTGCCATAATCTTCGGTAGCACTACGTTAGACAGCCATTAATGAGTGCTCAGTGCCACAGCAGATGGTAAGAGATTAATGCTTTCTTTTGGAGAGAAACCTTAAGCAAAGCAGGTCATACTTGAGGACAAATGTAATGGGAACAGGAAATATAGAGGCTAGGCCATTTTAAAACTGGGCACTCAAAAATAACCACTTCCCTGCAGTCCATTTTGAATGATTAAAGATGAAGGCAATAACTCACAAGTCAGCACTCTTTAAGAATATTATCATCAAATTATATTATTATTATTGCTATTATTATTATTAACTGGGTATGCAAAAAAGAAAATATCTCTAAAATACTGCACAGAGTAAGCTGTCTGTGTAACCTTTTCACTATTTGATTTCATTAAATTAACCAGCTGATGTGATTAAAGTTGCAAGGTGGTTTATTTATCTTCATCTTCTGTACGGTGTACACTAGGTGGATAAAATCTGGGAACACATTGGTCAAGGAATAGATAAGTCAGGAGCTATAGGGTTGGCACATTGTCAAAGCACACAATGAATTTCTTACCCAAAAAACCATGAATATATCTCCAGTTGAGTAAAATAGTCACATTAATACTGGAATAAAGCAGAACCCTGACTGACATCCCATCTGTTCTTATGAATTAAATTTAGAAATCATATGTAATATAGACATTTCTGTCTGAATATCATAAAACCCTGACACATCCAGGCTTTCATTAGAAAGCTCCACGATGTGGCTTGAATAACAATCTGTCTTAGCTAATTAGTATTTTCAGTTTAGCGTATTCACTTCCAGACATATTGCTGTTTGCACATGGTAATTTAGGTAAACAGATACCATCCACAGCTGCATCAATTAACACTGCTAATCAAAACTGAATTCAGGTAATTAGGCACATTTATGCAAAAAATATGTAATTTTGGAGAAAACCGAGATTCTTCAGTAATAAGTCAATAAGTGAAAATCTCCTTTTGCTTCTGAAGATGAAGAATGAGGGGAGAGAAATCACCATTAATGTATACATCATGTAGACTGAGTAAAAATTCTTAAATCTCAAACTTTAATTGGTCTGTATTTTCAGAAATTGGATCATATTTTTCATAAATGTTTTCCTCAATGTTTCCACATAGTAAAGTTGATTTACATGTCTAAGGATTTAATGATCTAGCAGGATTCAAATGGTTAATGAATTCTCAAATATTTATATAATTGAGGAGACATTGGTCAAACGTCTTCCATCTTGCCTAGCATCATCACTGAGGGAAGTGTTCTTTGCTTTTCTCAATTTATTACCTATTTTCATTTTCTGTGGTGCAAAGTACTTTCATTTACAGTTAGTTATAATAGTCATTTCTTATTTTCCTACAAACATTCTTCACCATTATCCTGATTCTACACGAGACCTTTTAGTTGCTTTTTCACTGATTTTTGAAATGAATACTATAGTTCACCCCCCCATTTCATACAAAGATAAACCTCTTTGATAGTTTTGATTAAACATTCAATCAGTTCAAAAAAACTAGTTTGGCTGTTGGTAATATGTAACTAACTAGTGACTTAATTTGGGTGATGGTGAATTGATAATTAAACATTAAGCAAAGTAGAAAATTGGGTTATTTAAAAATCACTCTGTGAATTATATATACAAAATATATATCATTAATTGAGTGATTGATTGGTTGACCTACCTACCTACCTACCTATCATTTCAACTTCTCCCTTCTCTTTTCATACTTTGAAAGTTTAGATTTCTTAGTGTAAATACTGGTCCCTTATAATGAAATACTGAGTGCAGGATCTTCAGCTTTATTTTGATGGTAATAGTTACTTTCAAGTCCATTTCCTTAGGACCTGTGATCTTTCAGTCACTCTTCTAGGTCTGTGGGTAGACAAAGAGGTGGATGAAGATCTAGCACCTTCCACTGAGCTGAGCTAAAATAGTCTTCAGACTCTCTTAGAATCAACTAAGTCACCAGGTGAGATTCTGTCAAGTTCAAACATTTGGGGATCCTGAGGCTCATCTTACAGAGGTGTACTTTGGACTCGTTAAGCTGTTTCTTTTGTTCTCATAATAAATGAGGAAAGAGAACAAAAATTGCTTCACCAAGTAGTGTGACGTCCATTTTTCTCCTACCGCAGCAATACCCACATAAGTTGTATGTTTATTTTATTTATATCTATCAAAAACATTTCCTCCACATATTCCTTAAAATGCATTTGGCACAGATAACTGGAAAATTCCCCGTGGAACAGAAATCTAACAGACTCTGTGCTCCTATCCCATTTCAAAAGCAGGAATTAAAAATAGAGAAGCACATTCATCAAAGTGTGTGTTCAAATGACTCAACCCATGAAAGTGTGAGTACCGGACCATTCTCACTCTGACTTGAATGCCACGAACCAGGATTACTTACAAATTGTAAATAAATATTTTAAGGACAATTTTCAAAAGAACTAAGCGATACCTCTTTGGGGAGGAGAAACTCTGATTTCCATTAAATGAGCCAACGAAGTGCAGTTCATTGCCTGCACATACAGTGAATCAATTCTGGCATTCTAAGCCACCTCTTCCACTTCCTAGAAGTGAGGTCGGGGGAGAATTAGTACTTCCACTGCAGTGCTCGCTTTTAGTACATCACTTCTTTGGGGAAAGTGCTTCAGTTTATCTGGAATTCCTGTGCTTGGAGTCACCAAGCTTTCACAGAGCGGAATGATGTGGATATTGCAATAGGAGCCCTGGGGAAGTTGTTCACTAAGGTGCTGACTCCTAGCTTGGCCTGTGCCACCAAATGGCTGCCTGATCCCAGGTCAGTCACCATCCACTACGAATCCTAGTTTCTGGTTCTTAAATGAGGCTCGTAGACTCACCTCTCTGTGTTGGTTGTAGGGAGTACCTGGAGTGCATGGTGATGCTCAGTAAACACCTGTTGAGACTGAGTAGAGGGCAGTCAGAGAAGCTTCCAGAAATACTGATGCTAGAAGCATGTTGGCCCAGTTTCTTCAGCCTGAGTAAGTGGTTCTCTAGTCTCTAAAGTAATAATGGAGGTGGGATGATGATTGTCCTACACATAGCCTGGAAAGCATCAACTGCCCACAGGTCACTAGAGCAAACTGGGTAGCCTTCCTATTCACTTGACACTAATGCTAGGGAACCAACCCTCTTAAGTAGCTGGAAAGTTAGCATTGGAGCATTTACTGGTGTCAGAGTGTTTTTATTATTTTATCAAACAAATGCCCAGAATTATTCACTTTGCCAATTTTATTAACCAGATCATTTTATTCTAGAATTATTGTCTGTTAAGGAGCATAACAGCTTTAAAGATTTCATAGACAGCAACTGGACGATGAGTAATTTTGAATCAATTGAATCCTGAAAGTGCTGTAGTTGGCTACTTGCTATTTCTCTTTGTAGCTCAGTACAATAAAATGGCTCATGGCAGGCTTGCTCTACATCTTTGCGGAATGAAATTAAACTGTTGACTCCCAAACAATAGGCAGTGAATAAATGACACCACTGGTCACTTTTTAAACAGAAGGATGCCAACTAAAATATGTGGTGCATGAAAATATCAAACAGATTAATTTTGGCTTGTTCATGACCATGAGTGCTATTTCACAACCATAAGAGAAAATGTCAGGTCTGGGGCTGGATGGATTAAAGGGGAACAGATTGCCAGAAACAAAAGCAACAAAGAAATAAAAATCTCTTCTAAGCATAAGGAAGCAAAACAAATGATTGGATTTGGGATTTAAGAAAATAATCTTATTCGCCTTTGCTCTTTCACCAGTTCTGTTTTCCAGACTAAGACAATGTGAATTACACTTTCTCAAACCATGGTTTTCTCTGATGAAAGAGATTGCTAATAATTAATGGCAACACAGAGAGAGGTGCTATCAGTAGTTTGGCACATTCGTTTTTTTTATGCTTAGGGAATGTTGCATTTCTAATACATTTTAATGCGAAAGTTATTTTCATTTGGTTCTGGTAAGAGGTAAAACAAGAATAATCAAATTAGAGAAGATTGCTGAATTATGACTGAGGAGTTAATCATGCTTATTTTGGGGATTTAATTTAGTGGAAGTGTTCCTCTTTTTTTTCTTAGATAAAATGATCTTTAATAAGAAAACAAGTATTATCATGAAACAAATGAATTTCTTTTTAAGTTTGACAATCCAGTGTACCAAAGCTAAAGCTGATAAGCTGCATGGTATCAGGCAAGGTGCAGAACACACTATTTGTTTACAATTTATGGTTGAATACTAGCCCCACGATTAAGAATTAGGAAATTATCCTCATAGCAAATAGATCTTAGTTAAACATATGATTAATCTATGCTGTTAGGAATTATCCAGATCTCTGGAGGATGCCAGTTACTTTGCTTGCTGAATAATCTCAGTCGCTCTATCACAAGGTTTTCATCTTTGACTTTCTTTCTAGGCTTGGGATAGAAAGTGAGTTTTCGGCTGGATCTTAGAAAAGTACATGAAAAGCTTGTGCAAAAATAAACTGTAGCACCTCAGGCTTCTTAATTTTTACACTATAATGCCTTGGACTTTCTGCCTTGACAGATCCAGAGTAAATGCTTTGATGAAAAGGGAATAAATTACATATGGAATGAAGAGAACTTTTATTATCATTTTAATAGTCCACAGACACATAAAAGGAAGAAGTGTTCAGTATGAGGTGGGGCCTAAAACTGAAAATATTCAGACTTGGTACTAAAAGAGCTTAATATGGAATGAAAAGTGGAAATAATTTTTGTTGCAACAAGACTGTGCAACCTTTCACAAAACCTTCAGAAAATTTTAACAGGGAAAAATAAAGCTAAACTATTCGCTGGCTTTGAAAAATCCAAGAGCATTTGCGCCTCTCATCATATGTTTAAACTTAATGAAAATGTCTTATTTTTATTTCAGCATTTCCTATTAGATAGCATGGGAATTGAGAGTAGAGAAAATCAACTTTTAGGAAAGCTTCATAAGTTACCATTCCCAAAAGCTCCCATTTTTCAGGAGCATATAGATTTAACACAGACATAATAGGCAGTTTGGGTGGTTGGCCTGAGTTCAGAACAGTCATCTGGATTTAAATCCTAACCTATTTCTCTCCAACCCAGGATATATTTCTAGCTGGGTGTCCTACGACAGTGTGCATTTCCAGTGTGTGGACATGGCTTTCAGACTCCCTGATTTCACTGAGCTGGTGGTTTTAGTGCTTTGAATGAGAAGAGTGATGCCATAGACTCTGCCTACAGACTCCTAATTATCCATACATTAGTCTATATTCGCTGTCACCAGGATGACCTTGGAGAGCTGTGATCCTTTCAAAGCAGCATCCTGTTCAGACGTGCAAAAGTGAGAATTAAAACAGGGAGGTTTTTTATTATTATTATTTGAATGACATATGACCTGCACAATGTTTGCATTTAAATGGACCAGAATAATTCAGCTCTGGCTTTTAATTTTAAAAGGGTTAATAGGCCTCACAAAGGTCAATCAAACTTTAATCTTCAATAAAATTGCTACAGCTCCAATCACCTACATGACGTTTATTATATTCCTATTTCCATACGAAAGAATGCAAGGCTTTCATTCTGCATCACTAATCTCCAACTCTTTACATTAGCACATTTTGCCAAAAAATATTAATTCCTTTGAAACTCTGACAAGAGTTCATTTCAACACATCTCAGGAGATAATCCTGTTTAAAAGAACG
The DNA here is from genome assembly GCA_004024945.1 of Uropsilus gracilis. Classification (NCBI taxonomy): domain Eukaryota; kingdom Metazoa; phylum Chordata; class Mammalia; order Eulipotyphla; family Talpidae; genus Uropsilus; species Uropsilus gracilis. The sequence goes on from PVHY01000186.1 coordinate 271,537, forward strand.
TGTGCCTCAGCTGTGAACTAGTTTTCTAGCCTTTTCTAATCCTCATAGACCTTTGCTCCTTCAACGGAGTCCTAACGATAGAAAATCTCAATTACACAAAATACTATGGAGGTTCAGGTTAAAACAACATTATATTATTTTAGGAATTTAATCTTCCCTATTGTTGGCGATCATGCCATTCATCGACTTGGACCTGTCCGTAATGTTTGCCGCGCGTGAAAGTTATTGATTTGGAGGAAGCAAATGCTAGCCATATTTAAAACAGTAGAGAGAATTAACTTCATTAATTCATTCATCTGGTAAATATATACCGTGTGCCTAGTACGTGCCAGGTAATAGGAGGAGATGGGAAAAGAAAAAGTCCGTAAGTAATATGAGAATAACATTCTTTCCTGAAAATGATACTCGAGAGGTAATAAAATAATGATTTAAATCTCCATTTTCAGCTTTCCTTAGCAATGGCATTAACTTTTAGTCAAGATTAGCAATGTGTTAGCTAAATTTCAGTAAATATTTTTAAGTGATCAAGACGCAGAAGGGTTTGAAATTGCACAACGGTCCCATAAAATGATTCATATTCTAGGAATATGAAATTTCATTTTCAAATTTAAGATGAGTATATTCAGACCATAACAGAAATGAAATGAAACCATGAGAACATTGAAAAGGGCTTCTTAAAAGATATACCCATGGTGCATTCACTTGTTTCTAAAATGGTATTTCATGATATAGAAAAACTGCTATTAAAACAAAAGACACATAGCAACGGGCAAAGATAAATGGCTGCTTTTTCTTTTTTTGTCACAATATAGTGGCGGGGATGATCACAGAGAGAAAGTAAAAGGACTTTAATGCATGTCCCCAATTATATTGCAAATTGATTGTCTTGGAATTATAGCAGTGGTGTGACACAGCATAAATAAATCAAACTTTGCCTCCTGCATATTTTTTGAGATGCCTTCCTCCTTTTTTCCTCAGAGGAAGCATGCAGGAGTCCACCCAGAAATATGGGTCCCTTTCCATCAATATTCACATGCATTAATTAGCAATCTAAGAAGGCTATAATTTAGGAAATTCCCCAGAGCTCTAATACTTAATCAAGCAAAGCAAGTCATAGTAAAAACAAAATACAGGTATAACAGTTAATCGCCAGACTGACACTGGGGAATAGCACATATTTTAAAGAAACACCAGCCTGCCTAAATGTTGTATAAAACCCCAATTACTTTGACTAAAGCCAAGCCCACAGCTCTTCTTCCCCTCCACTTTGAGCAATCCTTGAAACTAAAATAGAACCTCTACATATTTTATAACTTTGCTGACTTTTTCCCCCTCTGCTTCTATAGGTTGACACAATAGAATAAAGCGGAGTAATAGCTTTTACATTCTGAGCAAAATAAATCCAACAGCACACAATGCAAATGGACTGGTATTTGTCACCAAAGACTTATTCTGAAAACGATAAAGATGAGCTAGACTTCAAAGAATAAACAGGCAAAACATTCCTTTCCATTCCATTTTAAATATCTAGGGTTATTTCATCGTATTTCTATATTTCCACATTTGGGGGAAAAAGCATTTAGAAAAATGCTCTCTCAATGCTCAAGAAGCATATAAATGATTTTCAGAAACAATAAAGAACCCACCAACCAACAAACACAATCTTAACACAAAAGCTCTGGCTGTGGAATTATGAAAAGCACATACCTCCGGATGAACGAGTTGGCGATTGCCCTCTTGCCTACACAGCTCTGTCCGTCTGCCTTGAGTGAAAGTCGAATCCGTGTCCCTTATGATCTTGGTGACAGTGCTATCACATCACTGGCAAATTTTTCGATTAAACTTTGCAGATGTAGTAGCAACTTCGTTAATTATGATATTAGCCAGCTGGCAGGCACAATCAGTTAACCACTGTAAGGAAGCCAGACAAAGAGACATCTAATCATTGCAAGCCGGGCTGATAAATTTTGTTCCTTTCTTATACGTGTCACAGATTCTACCCTTTCTGACCCTCTCCTCAGCCACTGACTGTCAAATTTGGATGCTGTGAGCTCCCAGCCTTCCTTTATCCTTGCCTTAGATCTGAAACTCCTGGTTATCAGGAAGACACGCGTCACCAGCTGTCTCAGAGCAGGGAGCGATCAGGTGAATACGACTTATTATCTTGCATTGCTTTCCGAGGAATGACAAGATTGATTTGGGACCGAGAATACATTCAGATCTCAGACATGTAGTCCTAGGGTTTTGAGTTCAAACACTCGGGCATAGCTGCAATAAGGAGGACTTTGACCCCAATATTAAAGATATCAATTTGATACCCAAGAATTTTTTAAAAATCTATCAGCTTTTTTTTTTTTTTTTCAAGATATCGCTGTAATTTCTTTTCCACTGCTGTTCTGCCTTGGTAATTTTATGGGCAGACAGTTTCCACTGGAACCAGTTTTATGGTTAAGGAGCCTTAAATCAATCCATGGAAGTGGCGTTTTGACATTATGAAGTTATTTTCAACTTTTCAACAAGAACATGCCATACATTATAATTCCTCAAACTTGCATTGTTCATATCATCTTTATAGGGAATAACCTAAGAAACATATCAGGTGTTTCAACTAAGAATAACTTATACAATTTTGAATGGAGAAACAGTCATCTATACATCTGAATACAAATTCTCTCTTCAAAAATCAGTCTATTGAAATCACACAGGAATACGTATCTATCCATTGATTGAATGATAGGTACATAAACATACACTCACACAGAATGAAGTTGCTGGACTTTAAATATATATTAACTAATATGCATAATAACATTCCTATATGATGATGTAACATTTGTTTTGAAAATGAAACATTCAGTTGATCAGTTAAGAACTTAATCGGCACGCCTAGGTCTATTTACTAGAGGACTATTTTTTCCCCACTGAAATGTTTAAGCATCAGTAAAGTAAACAGTTTACACTATAGTAGTTAAAGGAAAGAGATATGCAATAGGATAGTTTCATACAGCAACACATTCTTAGAATGGGAGAATTTGGTGACAAGTTCAAATTATGGTAGAAAGTTAAAATGTGTATTTTGTAAAATAATTCTATATATCCATCCCCTAAAGGGACCAAAATAAGTCTCCTTTCTTGAGACAGATTGCATTTATAGGGATTGTATTAATAAATGATGTCATGCACCCTAAAGTTGCATCTTAATATCAGAACAGATGTTCTTCTACAGGAGATGCCAGGATTCTTATCATACACTTGGCTTATTTAGCCCAAAGTCCTGAAAGATAAAATACTTAGATATGATCTAAAGTACATGCACTGGGAATCAGATGGTTTAGGGATCCCCAAAAGTAGGCAGCAAGTTGCTTTCATCCTAGAAAGATCAAAGAGTTAATTAAATCCCCAAAACAGAGATGAAGAGGGGGATATATGATTTCAGGAATACTCAGAATTTCTATGTGACATATTATGTGTGAGTGTGTGTATGTGTGTGTGTGTGTGTGTGTGTGTGTGTGCACATGTGTGCATCTGAGAGTAAGAATTCTGTATCCTTCACATTTTCTTTTGGGCTGATATTAAGAAATGAGTCAGATCCCATAAACACAAAAGAACAAAGAAGCTAGAAATGTTAGAGGACCCAACGTGGAGGAAAAAAAATCCTTAGATCTGACTTTTAGTATTAACCTGCTAGGAAATGAACAGCATTCATCACATTTGCCACTGAGCCTAGGCAAGCACCCTGAGTGAAGGCACACAGTAGGCTCTCAAGGAAGACATGTTGGTGAGATTGAGTACTTCCGTTGTACAAACCATCCTCCTCAAAGCCCAGTTTATCTGCTTTAAAATTAAGTAATGAGAAAATACCACCATTTAGGCCTTATGTTAATTACTATATATTAATCACTCATTATTCATGCACTAATTCGCATTCTATGTTTAAGATAGTTCTTAAACAGTCAGAACACTCCAAGACTTACACTTCAGAAACCTTTTTCAGAACACATCTACAAGTGCTAAAAAAAAATAATAAAGGAAAATATAAGCAGCTGTGACTGCACCGAACTCAAAAGCTTCTATACAGCAAAAGAGACAATAACCCAAACAAAAAGAACCCAACCGAATGGGAGAAAATTTTGCTCTCCATACAAGTGATAAGAGTATGATAACAAAGGTCCACAGGGAATGCACACAGCTTAGCAAAAACAAAGCAAAAAAGTCCAGTTAAAAAATGGGATAAAGAGATAAAAAGACACTTCTCGAAAGAAGAAACACAAATGGCCAATAGGCATATGAAAAATGCTCAAAATCACTAATAATCAGGGAAATGCAAATCAAAACTACAATGAGATACGATCTCACACCAGTAAGAAAGGCCCATATTAACAACAACCAAAAAAAGACAACAACAAATGCTGGCATGGATGTGGAGAGAAAGGAACACTTTTACACTGCTGGGTGGAAATACAAACAGGTCCAACCTCTATGGGAAGCTGTGTGGAGGACTTTTACACTACTGAAAATAGAACTCCCATTTGACCCAACAATCCCATTTCTAGGAATCTACCCAAATGTGACAAAAATGTTAATTCATAAAGATACCTGTACCCAGATGTTTATTGCAGCACTATTTACAATAGCCAGGATATGGAAGCAATCCAAATGCCCCAAAACAGACAAATAGTACAGAAAGCTCTGGTCTATGTACACAATGGGATATTATTCATCAATCAAAAAAACAAACTTAGGTCATTTGCAGCAACATGGGTGGAACTAGAAGGAATCATGCTGGCAGAAATAAGTCAGAAAGAAAAAGAGAAACACTCTATGATCTCACTTATATGAGGGATAAAGGGAAAACAAACAAACAGAAAAAAAATTTAAACTAACTTTCAGCAGAATTGAAGCACAGAGCGTGAGAGGGGGAGGGAGTAATCCGGGGTGAAAGGGGCACAAAAGATTAAGATGATGGTTCATAGATGATAAGGTGGAAGGTGGTAGAAGTGCCCCAGGGTAGATAATGACTTAAAAAAGAAGAAATTGTACCTAAAAATATTAAAAAATAATTAAGGGAAAAAATAGTTCATACCTAAAAGGAGTTCAAAATAGACATTTTTCTTAAGATTACAAAGTAAGGTTTTTAAATGAGGTTCATTATTTGCTCCTATGAAAGTATCTCTAGCTCAATGTCCAGATGAGCTAAAAAGTTTTTCATGTTTTAACTTGAGTAAACCAACTTCTCATACTGTACTGAATGAGAAAAAAAAAAAAGAAACAAAGTGCAATATAGTATGTATATTGATTACCATGCACATCTGGACAAAGATTGAATGGAGAATTGCCAAAGTAAGCAACACATGCTTTAGGATTAGAAAGAATTTCTTTTTCTCTTTTTGTGAAAGTTTGTCTTAACGCCATTATGATCATCAGTCTTCAAAAGTAGGAATAAATGATCCCATATGTAAGCTGGGAGGATAATAATGCCCTCTTAATGGGCTTTTTATACAAACCAGATGGTGTATATCAAACTTTCCCAACCTGATATACACACTCATTGCATATCTTACTTATCTTACCATCACCACCATCATTTGTACACGTTTATGCAACACCATTTAATCCTTCCCTATGGAACATTAGTAGGAAGTGCCTCCATCAAGGCAACATGTAACAAGGAGAACTGGTATAATTGGTATTTAACACAGGCCAGGCACAGAAAGCCAGGTTGGTAACTGGGCATTGGATAATAAGGACAACAGCAACACAGAGACACCTGTGACTTCAGGTACATGTCACAGTTGGCATTCTATCTACAAAACACTAATAATTTTGTAAGGCTGAGTCTGGACCTTCCATGGTGGCTTATGACATGCCCTGAAAGACACAGAGCTGCTGGGAAAATGGAAGTTAAAATAGAAAGAAATCAGTCTGGAAGAATTGACAACACTGCAAGGAAGCCAAATGTTTTGCTGGTTCTTTCCTGATGCGAACACTGAACGGATACCTGCTTCCTGTGGCCACAAATCCCATCTCAGAAGGGCTGTGCTGTTTGCCAGGGGTGCCAGGGCAACATACTGTCCCACATACTGCCATGGGCTGTTTTCTATGCAATACAATGCGTAGGTGTGGGATTTCATGAAGATGGAAGCAATTGGTGAAAATAAAGCAACCAGACTCAGAAACACTGTGGAGAACCACGGCGAAGCACACAGGTGGATCCGTTCAGATCACGCGAGGTACTTTTACCTGTGAGCCATAGACACTTCCCATCACTTGAATGTTTCATGGCATCTGTATGCATATTCATTTCATTTCTGACTTTGGGTCAGCTGGATGTAGAACCACTCTCTGTCATGCTGTGTTCTCAGCTGTCAGATATCCTGCTTCCACTCCATTCCTCAATCCTCACTTACTAACTTTGGGACTTTGCACAAGGTGTGAAACCTCATTTAAGTTCTGCATTTTTTTAAAACAAAAACCCACCACCTTTCAATTCTATTGTAAAGATTAAATCACACGTGCCAGTTGCTTAGCATGTATAAGTATTCACAGACTCTTCTGTAATTGCTGAAGTAGTGATGGAAACAGCAAAATAAGATATCTTGAATAGAGCCAATTGAGAGAATTCAGGTTCCAGCTTTATATGTTCATTAATAACAACAATGTAAATAGTAACCATAATGTCACAGAACCACTGCACCCCACTATTTAGTACTTAGTACATAGTAAACAATGTTTCAACTATCAGTATCACTCTGCCTATGATGCTATTTATTTCTTCCTATTACTTAATGACTGTTTAGTAATATCAAATAAAAATTAATAAGGGCTCTGTGAAGACCTAATAATACATATCTTCACATACGCTTGATGGACAAGGCTTCTCACTGCTGTCCAGTTTGTAAACTGAGAAAGAGCTAAAAGTCACCAAAGAAAATGAACTGAATGTGGTATTTTATATTTATCCCATAGTATACCAGGCAGCCATTAAAACGAATGAAGACATGAATAAAATGACATGAAATTACATCTAGGATACATTAGAAGTGAATGAAGAAGCAGAATACTGTGTACTGTGTGTTATCATTTTATGTAAAACAGCTTTTGCACATTTTTGTATTATCAGAAAATCTCTCAGGAAAAATACAAGCGATTGCTAACGATGGTTGCTTCAGCAGGAAAACTGACCTTGGGCAGAAGTGAAGGGAGAGCTCTCCAGAGCATATTCTTTGCTATTGTGTGGATTTAGGCTACAGGTACTATGTATATATTCAAACATGAGCTAACTCAACAGCTGCCTAAAAGTTCACTATTCCTACTTGAATGAACAACTTGAATGTGCAATCAGCATATTCTGGTTTCTTTTTAAAAGAGCTTCAACATCCCTCATGAACATGGACACAGCCTGCCAGCTCATGGCTGCCCCCTTAACTCAGAGTAGACACAGTTGTTCTTTTCACCACAAGGTGATGTGACCTCACTGTCTTTTGGTTCCAACTTTCTTTTCTGCTATTTCCACCAGCATTTGTTACATGCATACATTTTCTCTTCTAATAAATGCCCGGATGTTGGTATAACTGTCACCTCTTCCAGTGACTGTCTTCTTTAACAAGATTTTATGAGGAGAAAGACTAACTCCATGCCTACTTTCTGTACAGCATGCGAATCATTTCCAGTGACAGAGGGATGAATGCTTGACTTCAGACAGGTAGCTCGCTCTCAAGCATAAGCTCCCTGGAAAATGGCAGGATGTCCAGAGCAAAGGTTTCCCAAGGGGCAGAGACACAACATGGCAGGCACACCCTCCTAGTACAGAGTCCGTTGTGATTGCTGACTTAATGTTTGATGTGGGTTTAAACTCAATGCCTTTCTTGTCTGCAGAATTGCCAAGGCGAGAACTCATTGCTGGTCACAATATAATCTAAGCAGTGGCTTGTGATACCTTCATCGGTCCTTTTGCTCCCTACATGAAACAAAAGGTCTTTCCTACTTTTCAAAGGAGCAATGGTCAATCACAGATGCACATGTCAGAATGATTTACAATGGGGCAATCTTGGGCGATCCAAGGCCTCTATGTCCAGCCTGAAAAACAACATGGAACTCATAAGGAAGAGGTGAGAACTTTAAGTGGGTAGGTTGAGGTACTAGTTGGACTACTTGGAACCACTCACTAAGAACACTGCCATCTTGATGATTTAGCAGTATCAGGTACAGTATTGTCACTGTTGTTGATTTTAATCACCATTAAATGGTCACTGGCAATCAATAGGGTATGAGAAATGAGTGGCTCTTTCCACTTGCTAATTTTTCTTTTCAAGGGTAAATGTTACCCATTACATAGTCATACAACAGATAGTAAAGCGTGCCAGATAGGGGTGCTTCTCAAACTTTGGTGATCATGGAAATGGCTTGGGGATCTTGCTAAAAAGCAGATTTGGATTCAATAGAATCAGAAAGGAGCTGGGCAGTGCACATTTCTGACAGGCTCTGAAGGACTGTGGCAGGATGCCAAGGTTACCCATAGCATGGGTATTGCAGTGGATGAGAAGGCTATGCTTGGAAAGGAACACAATGAATAGCAAACCACAGGCTTATATGTACAACCAAATTATCGCTTGTTCCCTTCTTTCTCATGAGTACCTCAATGAGTAGCACTTAAACATTTCTCAGTCCTGAAATAAAATGCAAGGACACAATGAAAGGATGACTTGAGTTTCCTCCTCTGTTAACTCTTGGTAGATACAAAAGAAAGGGGAAAAATTCAATATATAATTCATAACGAAAGGAAGGGTCATATTGATTAAAAAAATGTTTGAGTAAAAGGGAAAGATTTTAACCTTTAGATATTTTTAAAGGATAACAGTTATTTCCTTGTCATAATGCAAGAATATAGTCATGGTTTATATTTTTTCTGCTTGGCCCAAAGTAAGGTATTAACAAAATTCTTTTTTGGTCATGTCTATGCTTCTCCAGTGTAACTAAATATTCTTATCTGTTTCTAAAACAACTGCTTAGAGCTAGCCAGCTTAATCAGAAAGCGCATAATACCCTCAGTAAGCTGATCCCACCCAGCTCTTAACAATTCTGGAAACATCTGCTAAGCTTCCATTATTTCTATTGCTAAGAGCTAATTTCCTTGATTATTTGGGGATAGTTGGTGAAAAAATAATATAATTTGAAAATGAGAGAATAAAGCTTTAAATTCTAGAATCCATCATGCAAGCAAAAACTTGCTAGAGATGATATGTTCCAACTCATTTTATTTTCCACTCTTTACTTTTTGACTGAGAGTCAATGTAAAGAAATATTTATGGTATAACCAAGTACACAAACTCAAAATACTTTTGAAAAAGACTGCTCAAGAATATAGCCATGTACTCTAATACTTTCTATTCTCTTGCTGGTTTTTATCTTTTCTTTTAAATCTGGTTTTATTCTATTAAAATGGGTCATTCAAACATCTTAGTTGAACGTAACTCAGTCTTTGGTCACTTAGGCTGGTTTACTTGATATTTATGTATGCAAGACACATTCATTCATCAAAACCACACTGTGACAGTCATCGACTAAAAGGGAATTTCAGTGGCAATTAAGAGTTAGAAGTTATATTTCCATCTTGACACGATATAAATATTTTCTCTCCTTCCTTCTCTGGGGATAATGTAAGAAAATCTCCTTTCACATCCAGGTAAATAACTGAGGTCATATTAATTACCCAACTACTATTAGGAAGTAGTAAAAATGCCAGTTAAAAATGAAGATGGTCAAGACTTACAAATGGAAGGAAATGCACAGGTAGCTAATTAGCATCTCCCAAATCAATCCCAACCTAGAAAGCACAACTACACTGACTTACACCAGTTACTAAAGTGACCCAAAATGAATAGTATTTTAATGTAAACTGGAACTTTAAAGATTTGTGAATCACAGAAAAGCATAGAAATAAAAAGACTTTCCTTTGTGTTGATGCATTTCCTGGAGGCAAGGTTAAACCCTACCTTCTAGAATCTCAAGCAGCGCAGAATCATTTAGGTGAAAAGTGCACGCATTTTGTTTCAATTTTATAGAAGGAACCTAGCAATTAGGTGAGTGAGATAGTATCCTGAATGAAATACAGCTTACTCTTCAATCACATGGAACCTGGACTAGACTGCACAGGTTCAAGTACACAGGAGAAAGGCTAGGCAAATTTTCCTACCTCCCTACTTATTCTCAGAGTCTATATCAGAAGTGTAAAATAGTGAGAACAATTTCTCTGGTTCAGAGTTGTTTGCTGTGTGCAAGCTTGGAAAATAGATGTGTTGACAGTTCACTAGAAGTTATTAGTATTTTTACTATATACACATATATTATGCACATGTGCATGATGCATGTACACACACAAAACACACCAACTTACACACATATACTTGTATGTGCATACAAACACATATGTTCCCGTACGTACACATATGCTTAACGGCCTATAAGGTCAATACCACACTATTCCTCCTCGTGAAGAAAGACCTTTTCATAATTCAAGTGCCTCTGGCACTTCTGAGACATCGGGTTTTTGTTCAGCCTCAATCATTCCGATAGCTTTGACATCACTATTGTCACAGGCTCGTGATATACTTAGAGATAAAAGAAAATTCATGGAGAATGAGAAATAAAAGGAACTAATACAGGTCTCCAAAATACCAGATTAGACTATCAAAGGTTAGTCATATGAAAAGTTGGTATTTTCTGGTTCAAGTTATCACAATGTTCAAGTTATCACAATGCTTTCACAGGGGTTAGCAAACTACCCCTGCTATTCCTTCAATATCCCTCTACTCCCACCTCATCTAAGAACATGCATATATTTCATTGCACAGATGTGTTTAAAACCAATGATGTGACTTTAGCATCTCAAAGCCAAGAGTGCTGGGTAATTCCTGCTGTGTGGCCTCCCCCACCCCATCAAAAACAGGAGTATAGTTTAGAAATATCTTCAGGGTCGGAAAATATCTTCAGCATCTAACCAGCATCTGTTCCAATGCGGTCTGTTAATAAGATGTCCCCCTTTCATACAATTACTAAATTGTAAAAATCAATCATTCTATTTTTTTTTAACAAATCTGATCCGACAAGATACAAACACATGCATCCACAGAGTGAAATCATCTCCAAACTTGCCATCCCTTCCAGGGCGACACAATCCAACTGAAGAAAGTTTACTATGACCCAAACAAAGTCAAAAACCAAAAATGGAGTTTGTTTCCATGTCTTAGAATGACAGTTTATATTTGCTTTTATAAGTAACCATTTTGAGTACCCCAGCTAGAACTGGCATCTGGAATACCACGTACGAAGGGAAAGACGAAACAGATGCAACCCACAGTCAAGATCAAAGAACCCCATCAATTCATCCCGAGAGTCAAAATCCAGCTGAGCCTCTGAGGTCTGTCTGCATAATAAGAAAGGTTGACTGAAACATAAGGATTAAACAGATGAGCTGTCTCCTGTGGAGGCGTGGGAGGGGAGCCCCACGGAGACACTTGTGAAGACACTCTGGAAGTGCACACCTGCTCCACCACCGTCAAACCCACAGGAGACCGGTCGAGCCAGAGACAGTCGCGGATGTGCTAAACCATAGTTCTCCGAGAAAGGGAGGCAAGTCCATCTTTTATTCTGTCAAGATGTTCCCAGTCCAGGAGACTGACAGATTCATTAATCGCCCCGATTTTTCCAAGGCGACTTGGTAGGACGTGTTTTTCAAAATTCAAAAAATTAAAATAGTGTGAGTTTTCTAATTCCATCACCATGGGCGAGGCAAATGCCCACCTCATGTTGATTTTTTTTCCAAACCAAAAGCTCTTTTTCTAAGAAACTCTTGAATAACATGGGTAAATAGATGGGAGTTTCATTTTCCATTCTCAGGAAATTCTCATTTTCAGTATCATGAAGTATGTTTCAATTTATACGAAGAGCGTGCCCGATTATACGCCAGCTAGTTGGTTTCTACACAGCATGAGAATCAACTGCACTTAAGATTCTGTGCCTGTGACAAGTGCTACATTTATTCTAATTATTTCAATACCATGTTATGTGGTAGCTACTGATAAGAAAGTATTCTGAACTGAAGAACAATTTTCTTTTAAGAAAACCAAACAACTTTAAGAAAGCTGAGCAAGCTGGACTTTTAGCAATAATAAAGAATTACAGGGGGAACATGTATGTCCTTACACCATTAGATTTCAAATAAAATTTTAAAGCTCTACCTTTGGTGACTTTCCCAAGCACTGCAGGTGGAGTGATTTAAATATGCAATTAATAGACCCAACGTGGTAAGCTTTAGTTTTTGTTTGATTCACCAAACAAGCAATTCAGTTTGAAGTGAGAGTCTCTCAGGACCAGAACAAGTTATAAAATGTCAAGAAGTGGCTTCATGGGGTTGAAGTACAGTGTTTGACCTGCTCCCTGGTAGTCTAATTACATTATCGCTCACTCGCTCAATCAACCAAACACATTTTTACGGTGCTGATTAAGTAGAAGGCACTAGGAGAGATACAGAGAGAATTACACATGCACCGTAAGCAACAGTACTAAACCGTAAGTGCCAAACACCTGATGGGGATGAATGCTGTACAAAGGGAGCCCTGTGGGATGAAGAGAAGGCTTCATTTAAGAGGGAGGACTTGACTTAAGATAATAGAGATGAGATACAGGTGGAGCAGGATGAACTGGTTATCCAGGTGGCAAGTATGGAGATAGAACCTAAAATCTAATCTGAGAGAAACTGCGATCCCAATAGACTAGAGGCTAAGAGATATATGTGAGGCTAAAATGGTAAGAAAGAGAATTATACACAATCCCCCGATCTGACCTTCCTCTTGACAACTCCACACAATGCAAATCAGAATCTTGAGGCATGAAAACAGGGAAGCTATAATTTGAACAAACTCATAAGTTATGACATCAGCTTTAGTTTTTTAGAGGCAACATGAGATTTTCAAAATACTTTGGGAGATGTGAACTGAAGGATATGTCAGAAGAAGTTTGAGAAAGGAGGGTTGAGAGACAAGAAATTCAGGGTAATTTAATCCCGATGAGAATCATCACCTCATTCCAAATGATGAACATCATGGTTTTCATTTCTCTCAAAGCCCTTCATTGGAAACACCATCAGATTTTCCTCCATACCTAATATTCTTATATATTTCTTGACTAATGTCTTTGATGTTCAGCTGATTTCAATAAGACATAACTACTACCCAAAGAAAAATATTTTTTTAAAAAAACCTACTTCTGTTAACAAAAGGCCTCACTCAATTATTACTTTTCTGATAAACAAACATTAGTTTGGTTACTCCTTAGAGGAATGAGCCAGTCATCCATGGGTACTATCCTATTGGTCAAAAAGGAGAAATAAATAAGATTCAGTGCCAGGAAGGTTTTGGGGGAAAGAGGACTATGAATGACTATCGATGGGACTTTAAATATATAAAGTATTTCCAGGGGCAGCTGGTGATACCTTAAAAACTAATAATAATGCCAATAGTCTAACAACTCTGACTCTGCTCCTAATACTCTCACTTTAGAAAATAACTATGGAAGTGTAGAACAGATTTTTTGAAAAATCTGTTCCCTTGTGGAGTAATGTTCCAGGTAAACAATCTAAAAAGCAAATTGTAGAGAATTATATATGGAATAAATGATTTTTTAATAAGAAAATGTGTGTTTCTCTAAGTATCTTTATTTCATTGTTTCTAGAAAAAGCTCAGTTAAGAGTAGTCTAGCTGGAGAATTGAATAAAAAGTGAAAGGTAAGACTTTCAGTTTTACTGAAACTGAAAGTTTCAGTAAAACTGAAAGTCTTACCTTTCACTTTTTGATCTACAAATGTCTGTATCACTTCAATTCAACAATAAGCATAAGCGTTTCTGTCATTTAAAAAGTCAACTTAAAATTTTAACTTAGAAGTAGCTTAAAAAATATGTGTTTGCAAAGTCTATTAAATGTTGGCTAAGGATTTGAAACAACTCCTGAAAACGGTGTTATTTTTGAAGATGTGTGAAATAAAAGCTGGCTTCATTTCCCTTTAAATAATTTCTCAAATTTAATGGAATTGCAGATTTTAAGAATCATCCAGAAAAGATAACAATGTATATATTAACTTCTACTTTCTAAAAACCTTTCCATTTTAATTAATTCATTCATCTTCCCATGTGATAGAGAAAATGCATTTACATCTTTAGAGACAACAGAGTTTGAAATAATACACATAATGTTAGAGTTATTGGGATACCTTATATAATTATACTACCTGATTATTCATTCAGACACTTTTCATAAGACTACCTTCATTCATCTCTGATTTAATCCTGGTAAGTATCTGATTCCCATAGAATGTATCATCATGAAGTTTCATATATTTAGACAGATTTATGCATTTCATAATTTCTCAGTTTTTCAATTGACTTTTACCCTGAGTTATATCTTCAGTTCAATGTAGGAGGGGGAAGTAAATTGGAAAATAGTCATGATGTAAAGTAGATCATGCTTTAATGTATTTAATAACATCAGTGTTCTACATGTATTCTCTGCTGGCTTCATATGTTGTGGCAAAAGGAACAGCTTTTCCAAATCCATTCAGATAGGAAATAAGAACAAGAAAACTACTGCAGTTACATGGTGTTCAGTGGTAATTAGAAAGTCCTACAGCTGTTGTCTTATTTAAATGACTTTCAAAGTTATGTTTTATAAAACTCTGAGAATACTTAAGCAAAGATTAAGTTCTTGAGCAAACATCCTTTTCATAAATGTAAAATTAGAAAGTTTAATGAAAAATTACTCAATGTCACTAGTAATAAGGGAAATGCAAATCAAAACCACAATGAGACACCACCATACACCAGTAAGAATGGCCCACATCCAAAGAATGGACAACAAGAATTGCTGGCGAGGATGTGGAGAGAAAGGAACACTACTACACTGCTGGTGGGAATGTAAACTAGTCCAACTACTATTGAAAGCTGTGTGGAGGACCCTCAAGTTAATGAAAATGGAACTACCATTTGACCCAGCAATTGCTCTCTTGGGAATCTACCCAAAAGAGACCTTAATGTGGGTACAAAGTGACACCTGTGCTCAGATATTTACTGCAGCACAATTCATAATTGCAAGGTCATGGAAGCAACCTAAATGCCCCCAAACAGATGACTGGATGAAAAAAATGTGGTATATATACACGATGGAATATTACTCATCAGTTAAAAATGACAAATTCGACGAATTTTTAACAACATGGATGTACTTAGAAGAAATCATATTAGCAGAAACAAGCCAGAAAGAAAAAGACAAAAACCAAATGGCTTCACTAATATATGGGATACAGTGAAAAAATAAACAAAAGTCTTGAGGAAAAGTCAAAACAAGCTAAGCACCAAACTGAAGTGTACAACTTTGAGCAGGAGGGAAAGGTGGGGGTGGAGGGGAGGGGGGTAAACCCCTGGGATTACAATGTTGTGAAATTTATAAATAAATAAATAAATAAATAAATAAATAAATAAATAAATAAATAAATAAAATTTTATTAATGCTTAAAAAAAGTTTAATGAAGTTTTAAAAAATAATGTAAGAGGTTTCTGCAGATGTGACAAAAAACAGAATAGTGTCAACATTATTTGTCACACATGATGAAATTGAAGAGTGTCATCACATAGGATTTTTAGAAACTCTTCAAATCCAACAACAAATCAATAATAAAAATCAATGTACAGGAAGGACTGTAATAATTGATAGTCATTTTATATATAATAATACGCAATATAACCCTTTTCATATGTAATAATGTATAAATTCCAACAAAGAACTTACAGAAATGACAAAGCATGCATCTGTGTAACAGTTGGAAAATCTTTTTAGAATTATAGAGTATTAGTCTACGGCCATACCACCCTGAACGCGCACGATCTCGTCTGATCTCGGAAGCTAAGCAGGGTCGGGCCTGGTTAGTACTTGGATGGGAGAATTATAGAGTATTACTACATGTCATAAAATAACAGAAAAGGGTAAACCACAAAAATACCCATAATAATTTCTGCGGTATCTTATCAAATCCTTGGGTTTGATCACTTTTCTATAAAAATATGTAAACACATATTTTAGCTTCCTTCTCAGCCCACTCCCAACCCAGAACTTAACTTCCTACTGTAAGAATTGCAAACGTTACCTAAGACAGGTAGAATAGCATGGTATATATTAGCAGCTCAACCAGCATGGTTTGCTACAAACACTTTTCTCTATCTGCTGTGAAGAAAGCTTCCAAATTCATTTAACAAACGTTATTTCCTTCCTCCCACATGCTAGGTGCCCTGTTAGGTACAATGCTAGGTGGCAGGGGCAGAAGTGACATAAATAGATGAAGTACTTAAGCACAGGAGCTACTTTCCTTGTTTTAAAGGATGTTTCAAAGAAAGTAATTTTGTAATCTCCCTTAGCACAGTTGTCCAAGTGTGCCATCCCTCACTACAATTTTATGTTGTGTTCTCTTATTTACTCTCAAAAAAGATAAAGAAAGATAAACAAAGTATGCACCCTTTACTCACATTAAGCTTAAGACATATGCATGCTTATTTCTTTTTTTAAACCACTTTTAGGTTCCATATAAGGTGAAAGTTAATAGTCTGCAACAGGCAGAATAATAGCAGCATCTTAACATTAAGGGTTGTCGTTTAGGCCCAGTTGTAAAACGTTTAGAATGAAAGGGAAACCAGTTCCTCTTTAGACTGAGACTATGTAAATCGTATCTCGTATCTGAAACAGAGAGCTCCCTGTAGATGTCCTAATATTTCAGATTTCACCTATATCAATCATGATGTACATGTATCCTCATTTCATTGAAACACGTCTTTCCATCTATTGATGATCACCTTGCATCCTCGGGCATGTCTGAGGCAATGTCACAATGGAGTTTCGAAAACAATTACTGTGAACTTTTATAAAAGGTTTCAAAACCCAGCGCCTCCACTCTGGAAATGAGTCTTAATTTCTCAGTGTGTAGAACTTTCCATTTTTTCTCCAAGTGCTTCTACTTCATCAGCAACAGATGAATTCATTAACTTCATTATTAATTCAAATGATTTTTTTCAAGTTGGTAACCCCCAAGGTTGTCTTACCATGAGCAGCTCTCCCTCTGTGTTCCATAAAATGTAATCAATCTCTATTATGGTCATGAAAATGGTATTTGTCACTTGGCTGTGAAAAAAAATCAATATATCTTCCAAGGCTGAACAGGCATTTAATGCAATGCAGTGAAGGCTATTAGAGAAATTTAGCTTGCCAGGGCTTAGGACAAGCTAATCGAAATCCAGAAAATTCACAGAAGGTTGGCTGATGGAATAGATAGACATGCCATAGAATGAACATTTGGACATTAGAATAATTTGTCATCTCCCATCCTGACAAGAAAATAGATTTGGACAGGAAAATCTTCAAGGGTGATGTAAGAAAAAAAAAGTGGATTCACATGCTAAGTAAACAATTCTTGAAGATGGTTGATAAGAAAGACCTGATTTCCTTTTCCTGTAAAATTTACCAGGTCGTGGGACATGTTTACAAAATTATAGGAAACCTCAAAGTTCAGGCTACATAGAAGGTAGTGTCAGACATATACGAAATATCTAGGCTTTGGGCTTCTTTGGGCTATCAATCCTTGCAGGGGTTAACTG
Source organism: Uropsilus gracilis (assembly GCA_004024945.1). Lineage (NCBI taxonomy): Eukaryota > Metazoa > Chordata > Mammalia > Eulipotyphla > Talpidae > Uropsilus > Uropsilus gracilis. The sequence continues at coordinate 289,223 of PVHY01000186.1, forward strand.
CAGAACAATAATACAGGTAGACAATCAAATCACATACTGCCACAGGGATAAGATCCCTGATACTGTTCTAGCAGCTTCTGCCTTTACCTTCAACAAGAAGGAAGTTGGTTGTCTCTTGAGTATTGATGACTTTTTGTCAACAGAATAACTGCTTGAATTAAAATATTCTGTTTTGAACTGAAACCCTACTCGATCTACTTAAAACACAGCCACTTTCTGGCTCTACATTTGGAAGGATAGAAAGTCAGTTTATTGCCTCTCCTTTGAATCAGTCCATCAAAGGATTGAGATCAGCTCTCTGGATAGAACCTAACTCGCTCCTTTACCCCTCTCTCATGGGTTCTCAGGCAGAGAGAAAATCACTTAAAAGTCAGGCTTTTATATTGCCTCCTGCCACCAGCCTCTACAGCTATCACCTGCTGATCATGTTCATGTAGAAGGAGCGTGGGTGTAGGGCATGTGTGCCAAGGATTGCCCACACCTGGGTCCGGAAGAGGCTAAAAGGCAGCGTGGCAACAGCACAACCAGCAAGGAAGCAGAGGCATGACTAGACAAGACCTCTGAGGCATGACTAGAACTAGACAAAACCTTGAGGGTGCCCAGAGAGAGTATGGAAACTTGCGGGCACTGGTATGACAGCCTCCCCTGCCTTGTGTGTCTGTGCACCAAGTTCATTGTTAAAGGCCCATAAGGAGCACCGGGGCTCTGGATCGTCTTTATCACCTACCTTACTCAATAGTGAACCAACCTGCCCTGTGCTTACACAACATCTTGGTTTCAAAAAAGTCCTGGCCTTGTCTTCGAAGGCATGCCAACCTATCAATATCCCCTTTATTTGTATCACCAAAACTAACCGTGAAAAAGCAAATGAGTTCCAGCAGCATAAAGGTGCCTGGACTAGGATAGAAACTGTAACATAAAAGTGAATTCTCTCTTGGTCTTCATTTCTTTGGATTGGCTCTGAGATGAGTTTATGATCAGCTAGAAGACAGGCTTAAGGAAGGGAGGAATTCTTCATGCCTGTTACCTGCTCCATCTTTAACGCTGAGGACAAAACATACACCCAACACATTTGGTAGAAAAATATGGGAATAAAACATGATCTAAAACTTGTAGATTGTTGCTTCTTTGTACTGTTGACAGGCCTCTGTTTTGGACTCATGGAACTGATTTTTAAAAAGCTAGTCATAAGATTTTGTATTTGCTAAATATTGTCTTGCTGACTTAGGAAAAGTGTTTGCAAAGACTAACCCTATATCCAAATGCTTATAGATAAGCTAAAGGTAAATATAAAGCCTAAAAGACTTAATGGACTCAAAATCATGGCATCACTGTCACAGTCTATTGTCTTCAACTACAAAGTAAACATCTCCCTATCAGTTCATTCATTCCACTTTTAATCCTGTTATAATTAGTTATTTCATTTGCTCTTCAAAATGACACTTATCATTTCCTATATGCAACAAGTAACATCCAAAAAGAATAAAACTTGTCCTGACTCACACACCATAATAAGTAAGTTCTAGGGTCAAGATTCATATCCTGGTCATCAGAAACCAAAACCTATATTCTTTTTAATATTTGATATTTCCCTTTATGGATAAGCAAGAGATAACAAGAAAGGGAAACCAATGGCTAATAATTTCTAAAGAGAGACACCTTTATCTCTCCCAATAAAGAGAAGTCCAATTTCCCAAAGAGTTTATTATAAATGTCTACTAGGAACCCTGCTAAAGATATTTTTCCAATGGTGGGGGAGGAAGTAAAGATATTTCAAGATATTTTTCCCCTCCTCTGCTCTAAAGTCTCAAACTGTTGGCGATCAAAAGATTAAAAGGAACTTCAACTTTTAAATGTATGTCAAATTTTGAATGTCCATCCCTATAACTGAAAAAGGTGTTGGAGAAACTAAAAACCTCAAGAGATTTTTTAAACAAAAACCCCAGCCATGGAATAAATGGTAGAATAAGTGATTACTAAAATCAACTAAACATTGTACATATGAGAAAAATTCAGCACATCTACTTGTTTTGGTGGAGATGAACCAACATAGACAGGTTGTAAACGGAATTTTAAAAAAGAGGTTTTTTCTTTAAGGAATTTTAATTTAATTGTATCAATTTTTAAAATTGAGGGAACGTTGGTTTACAAGATGGCAGAGGACCTAGGGGTATAAGTTCACACCCCTTCAGATGTCTATTACCATGACCATCACCGTAGCACTAACATATTTTGACCTATTTAATAGATGTCACAGAAAGTGAATGTGCATGACAAACACAGTATCAGCTGTGGGTTTCCAGAAGTAACTACCCACATGATAAAAGACCAACCAAGATAAGCTTCACGTAATAGCGAATTGAGTGAAATTATTCTTATTCTACTAACATTCTACAGAGACATACTGTGAAATCACTTGTTTGAATAATAACATGAACATCTGACGTGTTAACTTCTTAAACCATCTTGAAAATTCAATTTTTATTGAATAAAAGCTCATGATAGTTCATTTTCATTTGTAACAAATATGCAGGCTCAATTGGTTCTAAGACTTGCTCAATTAAACAAGTGAGTCACAGAAATCACATGTCTGTAGATGGTGACATGAAAATCAAAGACCTTATTTCCTCAGTAATCTTTATTTGGCCATCTCTGGTTTTTTGTCTATTGTTGGCATTCTCAAAAAATGCCTGTCACAGAAGTTTAACTGTAATTTTCACCAAAATTACAAAGTTACTTCATTGCTAACAGCAAATGAGTCAAGTTAATTAAATGTATTCTTTTGTATCTAACAGACAGAGTACTACATTTTAAGAGGTGGTGACACTGTCTTTTTAAAATGTTTCGTCCATGATAAGTCTCAGAATATAAATGTGCTTATATTAACCGATCCATACGCTAATTAGCTTAATAAACCTTTCTTGACTCCCCATCCTGCATGAAACATTGTGCTAGATCATGGTGATTTGGAAAAAAAACCTTTCGTTCAGATAGCTGTCTATTGGGAAGACAAGAACATGCATATTAGCTGTTCACAGAGGGTAAAAATAGCATTTTAGGGAATAGTTAAAATGCAAAGATGCCATCAGGAAACAGGAAGGTGACTAACACACAGTAGGCACACAGGAGCTATTTGGTGACTGATGAACAACTGAATGAATCACAGTTGCACTAGAACAAAAAAAGAAT
>PVHY01000187.1:0-227494 GCA_004024945.1 Uropsilus gracilis
ATATGGAGGGAGGAGGAGGGATCAATTAATTCACAATTGTGACAAATCAATAAAATGAATTAAAAAAAATGACTGTGGAATGAGTCAGTCATAGTCTTGATCTCAAGGAATATTACCACCCAGTTGGAGAACTGAGAAAAGGATGCAAATAATTTTAATACAAAGCAGATGAGATGAGTCACTCCTGAGTGCAAAGTGAATGAGTTCAAAAGAGAGTCCTTATATCTTTTTGGAACTACAGGATTTTTTTTTGTGAAACTTTGAAATTTAAGATTGGCTTCATAGATGAGTAGGATTTTAAAAAATCAGATGTAATCAGGTAGTTGAGAGAAGCTGGAGTTCCCTTGTTAGCGAGTTCTTGTATAGTGTGGGCCTGGGAAGACAATCCACTGAAGATGAGATTGGAGCTTTTAAAAGACTGTAACTGACTAGAGTGCCGTGTTTCCGAGAAGGGGGAAGAAAACAGATCTTCAAGTGAGGTGACCTGGTCTCCCCTGTCAGTTGTACCAGTGCCGGCAATGGGGAGGTGTGGGTCTTTCCAGGTTTTCACCTTCTGAAATTGGAGTTCAACTATATGGGTCTTTGACTTGTGTTTTCCAGGCTTGTGCTCATGTAGCTTATTTCTTAGATCCCAGTAACATTTCACCTTGGTAGCAATTTTCAAATATATGAAGGGTTAGTATATTTGTGGAGGGATTAGATATGGTCCGTTTGATCAGGGACTGGGAGCAAGACAGATATGGGCAACTGGGGGTGGGGGGAGAGGGCGAGCATAAAAATGTAATTTTCTAACCTTCAAAACAAAACTAGAATGTATTCTCTGTGTCAGGAGGGGGTCCGTTTCATGTCACTTGGGGATGTTTAGACAGAGCCTGGTAGAGATGATTCAAGAATGAGATGATATCTTTCCCGATACAATGTAGAATTAAAAATGGCACTAGATAAAAATCTCATTAACATGGAGTGAGAGTCTAGGGAGGAAGCGGCCTTCCGGTTAAAGACTAATGAGGTTTCCATTTAGAAGGTTTTTACTGCTGTGAGCTGACTTTGAATCAAATACCTTTTTTGCTGTTTTCAGAGAAAAGGCTATTTTAAGTAATTCCTAAAATACATTTTACTGGGTGTAAACATAAGGTTTTCTCTCTGAAGGAAGTCATATATAATTCATAGAAAAGTTATTAAACTTAAAGTGCCAGAGGTAAGTTTAAAAATATTAAATAACTTAAAAAGAAATATCTATTAGCATCTGGAAACTTATATATCTTTATATCTACATATACATACAGATATAAATATGTCTATCTAGACATTGGTATTAATTAAGCAGAGAGAAAGTTTATCTAGATCTTTTATTTTTCAATGCATTTAGTTACTAAGAGTTTAGTAATGGGAAATAATTGTAGATAACTTAAGCCATAAAATGGATTCAGATCTATATCTTCCCACATGCCTATTATCAGCTTTTTATAAAGCTACTTCTAAGGAAAAGAATTTTGAAATAATTGTTGAAAATGATTTATTATATTCAGTCTGAGTGCTTGATGAAGTGAAAACATTTATTGCTTTGTCATAATTATATATTTATCTGAAGGTACTTTGAGATAATCACTTGCAATCTTTATTTCAATGAAATTTATTAGGCAAAAGTTCTATCAAATATTATGTACCTGAAATCCTAAACTCAACCATTTAGCTTAAATATTCTCTCTGGGCAGAATTTTAATATATCTGAACCTGCCCTTGAGTCCTGCGTGCCCGGATCCGTCTTTCTCTTGCCATAACCTACCTGGGCATGGGGAGGCCACCAAATGTGGGGCACAGGGAGCGTCCCATCCGGAGAGATGCCATTCCTGTCACTAGGCATGACCTCAGTAGGGTGCATGGAGTATTCTTCACAGAGGTGCATTTGAGGTTTAGGGGAGAGCTCCCTATACATAGAAGCTTTGTGTGTGTGTTTTCTGCTCCAGCAGCTGCTTTTTTGCACCTCTGAAGTTATTCAGCACTATTAATACAGTGATTCTCAACTCTGGACTTTAATCTCTGGAAGCTTTTATTATTATTACTTTTTTTTTCTTTTGAGACAAGGTCTCACTATTTTTGCCCGTGGAAGTGCAGGCTCACATTGCCTGGGGTACCACAGACTCAAGCAATCTCCAGCCTCAGCTTCCCAGGTAGCTGGGATTACTGGTGCGTGCCTCCATGCCTAGCTATTTTTTTGGAACTAGGTCCCCTATGTTGCCCTGAGCAGGACTCGAGCCGTGCTCCCTGGTCCCAGCCGTGGCTTCCTTGGCTGCTGCTTATAGGCACATGCCACCATGCCCAGTTCTGGAAGCTTTTAAAGAATACAAATGTTAGTGTTTAGAGCAGAGGTTCTTGCACTCAGGCAGCACTGGATAGCTTGTCAAGAACAGATGTCCAAGTCCACTCACCACTCAGTGCCCAAAGTTCTGAATCACTTTATCCAGGGCCACCCTGAGAATATGCATTTCCAACAAGCTCCCAGGTGATTTTGAAGTCCCTGGTTCAGGGACCACACTTGGAGAAGGAAGCCCTTGAGATCTGGATTAATTGGTCTTACATGGGGCCAGGGCATTATTAGTTTTAAAAGCTTTCAACGTGATTCCAAGGAACAATTAGGGTTGAGAATTGCTATTACATCTGGTGGATTTCTTTCTTAGAAACAAGTCCCTTTTAATTTTTATGTCAAGGTTAAATGTGACGTGGGAAATCTTATGCTGAATACAAAGGTAGCATAACACCAAGTGCTGAATGTTGAGTGTGACCTAATTTTAAACGCTTCTATTGACATAACTATTACACCAACAATAGATCTAGCTGTTAGCACATAGAGTACTTGTAAGTCTACAAATATCTTCTTAAAATAATTCTTACGACATACTTAAAAAAATAAAACAAGCATGGCAAGTTCACTAAATTGCACTCACAAATATTTTTCAATTTGTTCTATTCAGACCTCACTAAGATCCTTATAAGAACCTAACAAAGTGCTGAACAAACACAGAGAAGCTAAACAAGCAAATGTGTTATTGACTATAACGTGGGAGCAATATAAAACATTTTAGATGAAATAGGCTCATTTCAAATTAACGTCACTAAAAAGCCTGTAAAATCTTGATTTAGAATTAAATCTTATGTTGTTATCATGAATCACGTTGGATCAATAAAAATGGAATAAGCAAAAGTGGTTTGGGAAATTTTTAAATTTTTTTTATTGCTAAATCATTGAAACAGTATTGGGTAGCTATCTTTAAAAGCTCAAGGGCATGTTTCTTCCATACATGTTCTGGGAACCCTATCAGAGATTGCTTTGGTTATAATGAAGATTTCCGGTGGAAATGATTCTAGGGAGATTTTTACCAGAAGGTTGAGATGTTATATTTGGTGCATAACTTCTATTGTCAGGGGTCATGGGAACGTCAGGGCCACTGATCTGCAATTTTGTACAATAGACATGTGCCCTGAATAGAACATTTGAAGGTCAATATGATTAAAATTAAGGTTAAAGAGAGTTTTCAAACGTTAAGGGGTATTGGAGTTTTAAAAATAATTTTGAAAAACAAACACCAAAACCTAAAGCGAGCAGTGATGTCCCTTGTGAAGAAAGCTCTGTTTCTACTTGCCAGCACAGAAGGTCTCCTTGCAATGCAGCATAATAGCTATTGCTTGCACTGCTCTTTACAGTTTCCAAAGTACTCCTTCATATCGTACTCACAGGATCCGGGCTTGATTAAAAAAAAAAAAAAAAAAAAAAGACTTTTTAGATAAACTGTTCTGAGAAAATAGAAAATCATTTGCCTGCTTTTGTTCAGTGATGTTTGTCTATGAACTGTGTATATTTGGTACCAGCTGGACCCCACCAGGAAGTCACAGTTTCTCAGGACTCAAGGGTGGGGAGAGAGTGGCGAGGCGTCAGCAGGGACCTGTGAAGTCCACAGGCCTGAAGGGGCTTGTCCAAGGAGGCTGGGCTCCTGAGTTCCAGGGACCTGAGGCTGCCGGGACAGGGACAAGCTGAGAATAGAACCAGGGTTAATCTCAGGGGATCATCATCTGCCAGAAAGGAGTCCCAGACTGGATGGATGAAATGACTGTGGAGGGAATCAGAGTAAGGACAACAGAGACAGAAGCAGATCAACATAAAGAGGAAGAAAACAGCAAGCAATAGAAAGCAGGAGGACTGAGAGAAGATACAAGGAGAGTGGAGGGCACGTGGGCAACAGGAACTCAGCGCCAGGGCTGGAAGCAGGCACAACTGCCTTGGTCCTCTGCCCTCCTCTCCCCGCTCTGTCTGAGGTCAGGCTCAGCGTCAGCTTCACTTTGTAGGAAACAGTGCTACAGTTTCAAGCTTCAACTTTCCACTGGCATATGTCTTGATTTCAAGCGTGAAACCATGCCTTGGGTAACAGTTTTCTTGCTGTAGGAATGTATATTTTTTATCAAATGAATAGGCCATCATCTCAGATTATCTGAATATGTTTAAGTCATATCAACTTATACAATTAAGAAATCTTTTTTATTTTTTCATAGTTTTTATGTGGTGGGAAATTTGGAAGCAGGTTAATCTACATCCTTTCTTATTGTCGTAGAAGATAAAAAAGAGCCCACACAGTTCCGCAAGCACATTTTTAATCCCCTTCATTACTAAACTAGAAAGGGTGTCAATTCCTTTCTTCCTACACACACGATAATGAGTCCCAGGCAGGAGCCCTTATCATCCTCATTCCTATGCCCTAAAGAAGCTTACCCAGCCGGATCCTCTCACGTGACTCAGTTCCATGTTCCATGCCCAGGAAAAAAGTATGCAGATGCTGCTCCGTATTTGCAAGACCTATTCCTTTCACTTTCTGACTCACATTTGTTATCTCTCTTGTCACAGAAACTGATTCAACAAACACATTCAGTTATACCTTCCCCTTCATCTCAGGCTGTAGCAGGAGCAGAGACAGAACGAGCATGGCCGTGATAGCTGGGTGTTAAAAGACTTCGCAGGCCGACCAACCATAGACACTTGCCTTTAACCTCTCTGCTACGGCTGCCTCTTGATGGTGCAGCTGTCATGCTTCTGGAACCCACACCCTGGCTATTCCTGTAGCCTGGGGGGTATGTCTCTACATTCTTCTTAAGTGGTGCTTAGGGGAATATGCCCCGAGGTTCTGAAAGCAAGGTCAAATACTGACATCACTTTTGTCCATTGATGATTGCTGGTAGCAGGACCAAGAAGCAGCAGGTAAACCCGGAGAGGGGATCAGAGCACAGAGTAATGAGAATGAAGTGAAATAACCTGGAAATGAATGTGACTCTCCTGCAGGCTTATGTGGTGAGCAGACTAGCTGCCGTGGAGTGTTGGGGGGAGGGGTGTGCAAGCGGAGGGTCCTAGGGACTAAGCAAACCCCAGCCAGTGATGGGTGATTAGGTGGGGCGAGGAAGAGGAGGGTGTGTTCTTAGGTGACAGAGACCATCACAGCAATTCAGAATTTGAGACAAAACTCCGCCTGGCAATACAATCACCATTATCTCTGGTGCCTTGCCCTGCTTGGCGTAGTATTTATTGCTTACTTATTTATTGCCCACCTTCTCTTTACCCAGAAAAATAAGAAGCAAAAATGAGGATCAATCAAGAGTATTTAAAGATCAAAGAACTGCAATTTGTGATGCACAGGTTAAGGTTGAAAAGCTAAAATATGCCCCAAGCAGGGCCATAAGGAGGGTTTTAATGGGAAGAAAAGAAGATGAAGTGGTTAAAGGAGAGTTGATTAGTGCTAACAAGTTTACAAGATGCTCCCTTTACATCATTGGCTACTGATTAGGTCTTCTGGCAAAAGCCCACAATCACCCGTGTCTGTTATCTGGATGTTCATTCTCCCGCAGGTTTTCAAACAACAGTTGGTGAAGCAATGGCTGTTTGACCAGCCAGGTCTCTTGCCCCAGCGCAAACACAGAGAGCAGTTTCTCTATCAGGACAACTTGGACTCTATTTTAAATTGGCTTCCTCTATGCCTATTTTTCACACCCATGAAAGATGAGGACTTAGCACGTCTTGCTTGTTGTGCTATCTCCAGATCTTGCAACAGATCTCACAACTGACACATATGAATACTCTTCTGGTGAGTGGTTAACCCGAGGCCTTGGGAAACATAAGGTTCCCAGGAGCCCAAGGGAATTGCTGGACTCCATGTGGATCTCTGAAGAATTCAGAAGGATCTCAGTCCTGTCATGGGGTTTGGATGTCTGACGTAGAACAAAGTGGCCTTGTTTCAGGAAAGGAGGAAACATGGTGAGAGATTTATAATAAAGGCAAGATTCATGTTTATGTCACTTACCCACCTTGTCTTGGGTTGCACAGGTCCCAAGACACCGGAGGACCCATGTGGGTATGAGAGGCACTCTGAGAACCTGGAGTTAGGCAAAGGTGGTTACCGGTAAGAGATGCTGATACTTAGGTATTTTTTGATTGCTCAATGGCAGTGTCTCAAGTGATACGTGCTATGCTAGTTTACATTGGCTGGGCTTGACAAGGTAAAATGGAAATGGAAACCAGTTATGCTGATTTGTTCTAACCTCAGCAGGTTGATGGCAGATTTCCAAGTTTTACAAAAGCATCTCCTTTCAGAATCATTGGAATTCTGTGGGGGATTTGATTTAAGCCCCTATTAATAATGCCTTTCTGCAAAATTTTAGGATTGTCTTAACACTTTGTCAACACATTCTCATTACCCATAAATGCTCTGTAAACATGAGGCCCTGGACCCATTGCCATATGTGCTTCAAGGGCCTACCTGACCATCAAAATTGTCCTTGGACTAAGAGTGACAAGCTGGGTCGTTTAGAACTAATACAGAATGTTCAAATGCCCTTCCTTTGGGTCTGAGTGCCTCCAAAATCTTTTCTCATCACTGGCTTTCCCTCAACCCCATCTTCCCTAGCATGATGAACAAACTGAGGTCCTGTAATATGATCTCAATAAATGATGAGCTGGTGTCCTATGAGTCAACCAGGCTAAATGTGAGGCATGGGGTGTAATTAGGTTGAATTCTAATTAACCTAAATGACATGTTTGTAGAAATTAGTTAGGCCAGGAAAGTAATTTAACAGGGCAAAACTGCTGCTTTACCCAGCACTGCCCCTCATAGTCTCAGGTGAAATAGATGCCAGTCACACCTCCAACCAGAGGTGGTGAAGACTGGTCAAAGGACTAGTGGCCACTGGGCTTACTAGGCAGGATGTGAGCTTCACTTAATTAGGAAGGAATCATTCTAGAAAACTATTTGTTGTTGCCTTCCTTATGGGTGGTAAATTCAATGTCTCTGAGGTATCAGGTCTGGGTTCAAATCCCAGATCTGACAATTGTTACTTCTGTAACATTTAACCAATAAGTTTGACTTCCTGTGCCATGATTTGTCTAAAAAGTTGATTTCTGATTTGTTGGTGAGGACTGAATTACTTGATTATTTTAGTGTCAGCTACTAGCAAAACTATCAAGACAAGGTGGCTTAAACAACATTTACTTGCCACAGTTTGGAGACTGAGAAGTCCACGGCCAAGTGTTGGCAGATTCGATGTCTGGTGAACACATACTTCTTGACTCATAGACAGCCGTGGTGGAAGGGGAGCAACCTGGGGCTCTCCTGTGAGGGCACCAATCCCATTCACTCCCACAAAGGCTCCAACTCCTGTACTGTCACACTGGGGAATAGATTTAAATGTATGCATTTGGCTAGGGTGGGGGCAGGGGGCACAAAATTTGAGTTTATAGGCTTGACATAAGCAAAACACTATTATGGGGCTTGGTGTGCTTAGGAGTTCAGCACAGGCTGTTAGTGTCGTTTTGTTATTTTTAGCTCTATTTTGTCAGCCCATCTCTTCTGATGGCCAAATCAATCTTTCTGTTTTCATTTATTCTTTTCCTGTTTGGGCTGACTGCTTGAGAGGCAAGGGTGTGGGCTGAGTTGTATGGCATTTCTGAATGATGAATTCATTTTTCAGTCTATCAGTGATGACCTCACAGTTATACAAAGGCCTAAGATGGGCACATCTAGTGCAGGGAAGGGGTCGAGCATTGATGGACTTCTGGCTCCCAGCCTGATGATCATGTTCTGGCTGGGTCTTCCCAGCAGGCTGTTCATCTTGTAACCATATAATAGACCGGGTGACTAGCCTAAGAGGTGGACAATGACTATAGGAAGCATTACTTATGATGCTCATTTAGGGTCCCCTAGAGTCAGATGGTGTCAAATGCTTTCATTTGACAAAAGGAAAGCGTGGGAGCCAAATCAAACCCATTATCAAGGGGGAACATCTCTTTCCAAGGTACCTTATCTCCAGGCGTAACTCCAAGTCATGTAATCTGCAAAACGAAGATAATTACACCTGCCCGCTTGGTGTCACACGGAGACAGTGTGAAGATTAATTAAATAATGACTGCCAGGAACACTGAGCTCCTTTGAGATAAATGCTCTACAAATGCAATCTTAGATTATTATTCAGAACTTCATTCGGTAAATATCAGGATGGGCCTTCAGCTTATGAGACCAGACCACATCTGCACTGCAGGAATTCCCACAGGATAGAAAGCCTGTCTGGAAAATTTCTGACCACCAACCAACATATGACTAGAGAATCTCTGTCTTACATGGTCACGCAGACTCCAACAGATGTTTTCTCAACTGTTACCAGAGGCTCCTACCAAGCACTTGCTTTCAGCACTATAGCTCCAGTAGTGACATGTTTCCCGCATCTAAAAGAAACCTCTTGCCTGTGGTGGCCTCATTCTCCTGATGTGACTTTATCTTCACCGCAGTCAGTGACCAGCCATCTGCTCTGCCCACAATGTTGGACTTTCAGTGCTATGCTTGCGAAGTCCTGGGAGAACTGGGCCACTCAGACACTGCATGCTACTGAGTAATAATGATGCTAACATGTTTTGTGACCCCGGGGACTTTATCTGCTTCTTGGTAATCATTTCTGTAAGCATTTAGGTTCTAAACGGAGATGAGAACTTATTTTGCTCTCAATGCTTTATGCTCCATCCTGTGACTGTCAAAGGAAGCCATCATCATTGCATCCATTTAACAGACAGGAATTTGCATAAGGTAACTTGGTAGATTCGCAGAACTGGGTATCTAACCCAGGTGATAAGGAGCCAGGTCCATGCTCTTGAGGATTATGCAATACCACCTCTCTAAAAGAGCTTCCAGTGCGTTGCATTGATGATTTTTCTACAAAAACAAGCCCCCCCTCTCTTTTTGGAGACTAGGTCTTGCTATGTTGCCCTGAGTACAGCAGACTCAAGTTGCCCAGGGTATCACGGACTCAAGTGATCCCCAGCCTCAGTCTCCCAGGTAGCTGGGATTACAGGCACCTGCCACGGTGCCTGGCAGCCTTTTTTTTTTTGAGACCAGGTCTCACTAAGTGGCCCGGGGTGGTCTCGAACCCTCGAACTCAAGAGATCCCAAACCTCTTGCCTCCCAGTGCTTACACAAAAGGTGGGTGCTACCACGCACAGTTTGTTCTTTATTTATTACAGAAATCAATAAGCTAAGTACAGGTACAACCAGCTTAGGACCACTTGTGCTAGGAATCAGCGAATCTGTTATCTCACTTTTGAGTGGTGACTTCCTACTTAAGTATCCCACATCACAAGCTTCAAGGTGCACAAGGAGCCAACCACACCTTACTACACAGAAGACTTGGGGTCCTCTGCCCCTGCAGCTTCCTGCGGCCTCTCACCACTTCTGTGAGTTGGCCCCACTGACTGAGTCAGCCCTCAAGGGCCTGGTCTCTGCTTTTGGAGCGGACCAGTCACCCTCAGGGCCAGATGATACTCTCAACTTGCTGGACTTGCAGACTTCCGTGTTGGGAGTTCAAATCCTGCTGGGCTCCTGACCTTCCCCTGCCCGGTCTCCTGATTCATGGACCCTGGGGGCAGGTTGCTATCCTTTCTTCAAATATGAAAAATTTAAAAAGTGCTGAGTACTCGTTTCTACTGTAGCTGAGGTATCTGCCCAAAGTCCCAAGGACAGTGGTTTTGCTTCACACAAAAAAATGTCATGGGCTGAAGCAGTAGAGATACATTTTCTCAGTTTTGTAGTCTGACCTCCAATGACAGTGGGCTTGGGTCCTGGTGAGTGATCTCACTCTGACTCACAGGAAATCATCTCCTCTGAGGACCACTCCATCTTCATCGATTCCATCATAATGTCCCCCACACAGCACCATAATGTTATTTGAATCTGATTCCCTCCCTGAATGACTGACATACTGACCGAAATGTTTATAAGGGCAAAGGATAAGTCTTCTTGACCAAGTTCTTCCTCTTTTCTCCAGGGCCATCTCAGTGTTCTGAAAGTATTAGCATCAATATAATACAAGCTTTTTTTCAAGTCATGACATCTTCTTCTAATTATGCAATTAGATCAAACAGCATAATTATGAAATTAGAAACAGCTGCCATGGTTTGGTGTCCACTGTGTGAGATCCAAATTCTATCACATTCAGCACATGAATTTGGAGGGGGTTGGGGAAACGGTGAGATACAAAACACATCACATTCCTACTCTTGATTTTGAATTCAAAAAGTTGAAGTTACTCAACTAAAACAAAGTATCATTTTTTTTACTCTATAATTGGCCATGTTCAGCATCAACTAGAGGCCAGTTCCTGTTCATATGACACTTAGTGTTTCAGCACATGCAGATGTGCCCAGATCCCAGGAACTAAAGACAGACTTTATGTGGAAGGGAGGTAAATGGCTGGACCTGGGAAGATCAAGTCATCTGGTCCAGTGGTCTCTGATTACCTGAAAATGGACTGACTGAAGATGTTCCACATGGAACACACCTCTGGTGCTCATTTTGTTTCCCTTCCCCACCAAATGAGGAAGTTAAGAAATGGGTACAGACAGTCAGTTGGGAACAGGGTGCCCCAAGCCCCAACCCCTTTCATTGGTCTGAACAATCAGTGGGAACCAGGAGAGCACCCCCCCCCCCCACCAGGCTTAGTTGTCTCAAATCCCAACCCAATAAAAAACAGAATGTTTGGAACATCAACACGACAACACAATAACCAACACAATGCTGAAACAACAGGCCAAAGCTGATTCCAGAAAGACAGGCCAGGTAACAAACTCAGTTGGCCTCAGTAACCAAGGAGACCCATCAATCAGCAAGAGACACAATGTGAAGCCACTCAACAGTTACAGCCCACCACCCTTTGTCCACTATACCCTTATGGATTCCTGCTTTTCAGGATCCCGCAGCAGCTACCCGCTCAGACCCACCTCTGCTCAGAGTACTTTCCTATCTTTCTTATCTGTCAATAAATCTCTTGCTTTGCTGCCTGACCCTGCTCTAAACATTGAATTCTCTCCTTGCTGAGACAAGAACCAAGAGAGCCACCCCCAACCCCCCGGTTCCCTGGATCCTTGAGTACAATTCACCACTCCTCAAGTTTTGGTTTCATGAAAGAGCAAAATCTTTAAAAGTTCAAAGTGTTCCTCCGGTACTATGCCAACTCCATGGAAATACCAATAATGGTTTGTTTTCTAAGGAGCTTAAAAATAGGTCAGCTATAGGGTCCTCTGCTGGAGGTGACCTGGTGCTAATCCTGACTCTACTGCTTTTGATGGAGTGTCTTTGCTCAGGCATGTTGCAAGAATTAAATAAAACTAAGTATGGAAGGAGCTTCATGCGATGTTGAGTGCAATTAACGTTAGCTGGTTTTAGTATTTTCATTCTCTTGGAGGACACACTTATTATTTTTCCTTTTTGGCCATAAAAAACAGGCAGACGAACATTTGTTGAAGGAAAATAGCCTAGAACAATAGTTTCTAAAATTCTGGATTTCAAAGCCTTCTAAAACTTGAAAAAAGAAATTGGAATTGATGTAAGGTTGCTTACTTTTTACTTTTTTAAGCTAAGGAACAGGATAATTAATTTCCAGCTATAGCAGCACTATAACATTGTAGACAAAAGGAATTGTATTATGGATATAATCTATAATTAAAATGGAATAAAATGCAATTTGTGGACAATGTGATATATTGCTTAAATTTTTCCAAGGAATTATGTTAGCACATTAGTCCTGCATAACTCCGTGGATCAGTATTTGGAAATCACCAATTCTATCCAAACCTTTGTCTTTGTAAAGCATCTGAGCCAGAGATATGATTTCTAGTTATAGGCACAAAGTTTTCTTAGTCTTCCTGGCAATTTTTTCTGAAGTTTAATCATGCTTAAGTTATAGTTGAGTCACCAGAGGATTGAATCAAAGGACTGAAGACAAAAATAGTAGGCTGACCTGCCTGTCTTCTGGACAGGCTGTGTTTCTGAGGAGTTCAAATTTATTATCACATCTTCTTGCAGTCTAAGATTTGAAGATGAAGTTCACACAGAGCAAGTGCCTTGAATTAAAAAAATATTAGTGAGCAACGTAAAACACTCTCTGAAGTACTTCAGATCATGTTCTCCTCTTCTGTCCAGGCACAGGTACATATGTACCCCGGGGTATTAGAATCAATATAACCCACTCTCTTTTCAAGTTATGACATCTTCAACCAGAGTAAATATGAAATTAGAGCCAACTCAAAGCCATGAGCTGGTGTCTACCATGTGAGCCTGAGAACCACTGCATAAGCTTGATTTGCCATACAAATTTCCAAGTCACAAGAAAAATCTTTTCATAGTTGCAGTAGTTATGAGATAATGAAATCAGATTCCCTCTATTTAATATTTATAACTATCATTGCTAGAATCTGAAGTCAGACATGTTCAGATAGCTTGGAAAGTCTATCTTCTGGTTGAGGAAGAGACAAGTAAAGTTGGAAGTTTGATTTTATTTGTTAAGGAGACTAATTCATGCAACAAATAAGCTCCACACTGGCACTGACTTTTCTTGAAGTAAAAGTGCAATGCCAAACCTATCCCTTCCTTTTCTAAGTTGGTTCTATGCAACACAGCTAATTGCCACTACATTTTATTATTTATATCTACCTGGTTTCTACACATAAACTGTAGAATGCTTACAAGATTAAGCGGAATGCAGATTATGTCAAATAAATTTAGAAGTCAATCAAAATATTTTTAAAAGTTATCAAAATACTTCTAACAAGAAAGTGGTCACCTAAGTATGTGCTACAAGATAAATATGAAAAACCCAACCACCATTGTCCAAAACTGTCCTTAGTTCCTGGCCACCTCATCACATGACCAATTAATCTGAATTCCTAAAGCACATGTTCCAAACATATGACATCCTTCTTTTTCTCCTTTGGCATGTATTCCTACTTCTTCCAAATATGTGGTCGAAGATGTAATGTTCTTCTTTTTCTCTTTTGGTGTTCTCTCAACTTTGGCAGTAGAAAAACTCCAAGATACAGGAACCAACATAAAGTCCCTCTTCTAAGACCTAGCTCATGGCCTCTTCAAAAGCATCTGAGTCAAACTAGATAAAACAAACTCCAACACAGAGTTCAAATATCCATACTCTTTAGACTTCTTCAGCACACACCATCAGCTTATGCATGCCAAGGTCATGAGTTCACCAGCCTGAGCCAAAGGCCACAGTCCCCAGGCTGCCTTGGCCATGTGGCCAGGCTCACATCCTTCTCCAAAAAAATGGCTGAATCCAATCGAAATATTTGTTTCAAAATTCTTTCTAGTATAACAACTACATAATTTGAAACAAAGCTTGGGGTAAATCTTCCTTATATTCCTTATGTTTGCGCCATATTTATCATCGTTCAAACTTATCCTGTCTTTAGTCCTTACCCAAGGTGACTTGTTTTCTGTTCCCTTCAAATTGGAGCAAATGAGCTAATAACAGGATACTTGAAATTTTCATTATCCTTGTAAACTTCAAAATGTTGGGCTACCATATCTAGGGGTGAGCAGAAAATGGTCAGAATGCTTATTTACATATTTCTATTTTAAAGAAATGGAATTTTAAGATGAATCAGTTAAGTCTTTATACCTATAGACAAATTCATGGACATTCATGCCATAGGCTGGAGAATTGCAGAGACACATTTTCCTGTGTTACTAAATGTTATCACTGCATGAAATATATTTCTAGTTCTGAATCAATAAAGAAAGGTTTATGATTTAAAAAAAAAATAGTACTCCCCAAAATAGGCAGATAGCTGAAAACAGGAAATAATCTAGTTTTATTCCATACATACCAACTTTAAATGAAAGCATCATCCCTCAGAGAAAAAAGTATGCTTTGGGGAAGCAGAAACATACTATTCTGAAGGAGAATTCTCTGTACCCAGGTGACCCTTTGCAATACATTCTGAAAACTAAAATTACAGAGTAAATACACATTCCTTCCGTGATATGTGAGTGCTATGAATATGCCTAATTGTAGCCTCTGCTCCTCCCTCGAAAATAAAAACAACTGAAAAAAAATGACTGGAGAAAAGCCTAGTGCTCCAAGTATTCACTCAATAGAGCTCTTGCCAAAAGGAAGATATATTAGTATGAAGATAGAAATAGAATTGACTCTAGTGGGCTTTCACAATCCAGTGCCCCTGCTTCTAGCAAATTCAAGAAACCGGGACATTACCAGGTCCATATACTATGAAGGGATTAGCTCTTGAATACAAAGCACAACCAAGACTGCATGAAGGGCAGTGGAAGGCTCAGAGCCCCTGGAAGGAAGGCAGCTCCAGTGTTTGAGCGCAGCCTTTACAGGAGCGATTGGAGAGAGGTGTGTGGGCATGACACCTTTGGGGAAATGTTGATGGCATCATCCTCCGAGTACCATTCTCCATGGTGTACGGGCCCCTTCCCCATAACGCTGCCAGTCTTTGCTGCTGTATTACAGCATTAGTGCTATTTATAATCAACAGAATTACTAACGCTGTAATCATGTCAGTTTGGTGATAGTAATTATGACAGAATAAATAGCAGGCAGAATGTCTTGCTGCAGTTATTGATGTTGATGGCAAACACAGCCAAGGATGAGTTCTTTTTTTTTCCCCTTTTTCATTTTTAGGGAAGCCATCCAAGAGGGCAGAACCTACCAAGTGTTGCCAAGAGAAAAATGTTATATACCATTTTAAAATAGACTTCCTGAAGAACTGAGATTTTGAAATGCAGATGGGAAGAAGAGACGGAGGGGAAGCTACATTAAAATCTGGTCTGCTCTGTGCAACTTACCTTCAAAAAAGTCAAGTGAAACTTCCCTCTGTCGATAGAAAATAGACTTCTATAAGATGTCAGAAAGGTATATTATCGCCTTCAATGATTTTTGAATAGTTCATTTATTTTTTAAAATAATCACATATGTGTTTACATAAATTATACATGCAAACATATGCTCACCATGGAAAGCCTGTGGCTAATCCATATTTGGCACTGACACCCTCTTTCCATGGGCCCCTCTCCAGTGAGAGCACCCTGCTGTCCCTCCAGAGTGCCTGCACAGAGAGCCACTTTTGTGCTGCTTGACTTCTTAGACATGGCTTACCAACGATGCTGGTGTAAAATGAAATCACAGCTGTTATTACCTACAATTAAGCATTCTACTACTACAGGTGATATAAAGATTGAGTTGTCTGAGCAATAGGCCTTTTTCTTGTGGTGGGTTCTATTTTCTTATGGCTTAAATTATGAGTGAATGCTTTTCTTATTTTTTACTTTCCTTAGAAGTTGTCTTTTCAGCAGCAAAATTACTATTCATTCTTAATAACTGCTAAGCCATGAAGTTAGATGTCTATTTGGGAAACAGTGGGTATACGTGCCAACTATCTCCTTCATCATGATTTCAGGACAGCACGAGGCAGGGATTTCCGAGGCCTCTGAAGAGGGTGGCTTTAAAAGATTTCAGGAAGTTAATATCAATGCCTGGCTTCTTGATGGAAGAATCAGCCTCCAGATGGCTCTGGAACAGAATAGGCACCAGCAAATAAAATAAAATCATTGCCCTTCAGGTAGGGCTCAGTTAGATGAGGTGCTTAGTTGAGCTTGTTTTCTTTGACTCGGACATGTACATTTCTAGGAAATTAACCTACAGAAATAATCAGATTGATGGCACAGATGTACGTTCAAGGGTATCCTGACCATGTTTATCACAGTTCCTATTTTGGTTCAGAGTCTGAGAGCAGGACTTGTCTGAATGTGGCTAGTTTATTTCCAGAATAAGCCCAAGATGCAGGAAAAAATAGGGAGGGAGGAAAAGTAAATATAATGAGGCTGGAGCTCTGGACTGCTGGGCTCCACTCCACCATACCCCCACAGGCATTACTGAGAGGTCTACTGGAGTTCTCCGCTGAAAGGACAGGAGTCTAGGGCATTTGTTCCCATTTCTGTCCCCCACTGGTTGAAGGTTGCCTGAGCACAAGGGAGATGAGCCTTTCTCCTTTGCCTCCAGGCTGCTTGAGCCTGGGACAGGCACCTGTGTTCCCTTGAGCCAGGCTCCCAGCATAGGGGCATCTGAGCGAGCTCTCCTGACACTTCCGCTGCAGCTGTGGCTGAGACCAGAGGCAGATCAAGCAATACAGGACAGACAGAGCTGTTTTGTGCAAATTGCTTCTGCAACTGCATAATTATTTCAGAGATATGACCGATTTCATTCCTGGTGGACAGTACAAGGTAGCCAGGGCAAGAGTACCCCCGCTGCTTCCCTGCCCCCTTCCCTCTGTCTGCTGGCTCCTGGCACCTGGTGGGTTGCTGGACATCAGCCACACTCACCCATGGTGCTTGCACCATTCTCCTTTACTGTGCCTTAATTGCTACTGCAAAGTGGTGATAAGCAGAGTTTAGCAGTCGATTGGAACTCATAAAAAGAAACTATGGCATCCTGAGTACAAAGTTTGTGGTTAGTCATAGGTGGTTCAATAGTTTTAAAGATCTTGTTCTTTTTATTTAAAAAAGAAGTCATTTTAAAAGGAAATGGTAGCACCACTAGTGTGAATACAAAAGTAGTAGAAACAAATCTAAAGCATTTCAATGTATATGAAATGAGATTTGCTCAAGACCTTTGAACACGAGATGATTTGCATAAAATGGAATGAGCCAATATTCCCTAGAAAAAGTGGTTCTCTCTGCATGGTGGCATTTCAAATTATATCCCTTTGTTGACTCTCTTTTTAATATAGCTCCAAAAGTTGTGTCAGTTGAGTAACAAACCATGATGATGAAGGGGACTGGGGAGGAAGACAGAGCACATGCAGTTTTTTGTGGAAAATGGCCCTTAATAAACACACAGAGGCAGCTTCCGAGCATCTATATAGAAATCTGTTGGGAGGCAGCTGTGCTTCATAGCACTCTAGATAAGATAGAGACAATATCAATTCCAGTTGCCTAGATGTCAGAAAGAGGGAAAGTGACTTGCGGAGATTGTGACCAAAGGTTCCTGGCCCCCACTCCTGTCAATTCTTGATGGTTCCTCCCACCACCTTAAAAGGTGACCTCCAGTGACCAGAGTCTGGGCTGGTGCCTTGCCTATTTCAGGCTAGGACAGAACCCGCTACTCACTTCACAGAAGGTCAAGGTCACATGGCCAGGAACATGGCTGGAAGCAGACTCTTGAAGGGCCTTTCCCTGCTTTCTCTCACAACCTGGGTGCATTAAATAAACTGCTCCCAACGTGACCAGCTCTGTGAAGTAATGAAATCTGTATCTGCCAAATGTCACAAATATAAACATGGTGCTTGTAGACCCCTGGTGCAGGAACCACCTTTTTGCAGGCATTGCTTTATTAAGCTCAATAGTACTGCATTTCTTTAAAATAAAAACACAATTATTTGCTAAATATTTTTGAACGATGCTCGTTTATATGTCATATATTTCTAAAATGTGGATGTGCCCTGACCGAATGTAGCTGTAGTAAATTCTGTAAATTGAAGTTAATAAATATTTAGACTTTTCAGTGCATAAAAAGGAAGACTGATAGGCACTGAGAACAAGGGCATTATTTACATGCCATGCATTTTAATGGAAGAAATGGCTCAGTCGTCCCCCCTTCCTTCAAGGCAATGATATTCAGGCCTGGATTTTCCATACTCTGTGGTCTCACCAATTATCCCAAGGGAGACCACAAAATTGCCACTGCCTGTGTTCAGCTCATCACACTTACTGATTTAATAGGTTCACCTGGGCATTTTTCAAAGATAGTAATTGAAAGTATACCTGTCAGGTTAGCAGGAGTGAGGGGACAGGGAGGCCTGGGAGGCAGAGTGGAGGAGGGTGCTGTGCTGGCTCATCAGCCACTCCAGCAGTTACACAGGAGGCTGGCACTGAGGACACCCACCCAGGTCAGACCTGAACAGGGCATAAAATAGGTGGTCCTATGCAGACCAGCTTTTGAGACCCTGGAGGAGGCAGGAGGGTCACAAGATGCTGCTTCCCAGTGGGAGATCCATCTTGGGGAAACCAAGATTAAGGTTGGCACACATCTGGAGGCCACATCTGTTTGTTTGTTTTGTTTTGTTTTTTTTGAGACTAGGTCTCGCTATTTTTGCCTGTGGAACCGCAGGCTCTCGTTGCCCAGGGTACCACAGACTCAAGCAATCCCCAGCCTCAGCTTCCCAGGTAGCTGGGATTACAGGTGTGCGCCACCACGCTCAGCTATTTTTTTTGGAACTAGGTCTCGCTTCGGGCCTCAGGCAGCTCGCGATCCCTAGCCCCAGCTGCTTCATATGCTGAAGCTAACAAGCACGAGCCACCGTGCCCGGCCTGGAGGCCAGGTTTTGTCACACAGTTATCCTCTCCTTGTCATGTGAACCCCCTCTCTCTCCTTGACAGCTCAGTTCCTTTAGCACAGGACTGTCATGTCAATTCTCTATACATAAGTATTTATTAAGTGTGTTCTACTAATAATCTAGGTTATATTCTTTCATTCATCTAGCTTCAGAAGAACCCAGAGATATGGGGAAATTTCCCCTTGTGCTCCTATTCTGTGAGTTTAGTAAGGTTCAAATGTAACCTTGTTAGAGAACCCTGTTTTATTTTCTACTTACCTCATTGCCTGAAAAAAAAATTTTTTTAACTAGGTAGACTGTCTCACAATCAACTTATCCAGATCAGTTTCTCTATATTCATTATTTTGTTAGTAGCAGAAGTACGAGATTAATTTTTATAAGATATGATAAAGTTTTATAAAATATTAACTGAAGTTCCCACTGCTGTGTCTGTATTTCTCCTACTGTCTACATCCCACCAGGCAACTGTGTGCTCATTATCTTCAGGGAGGAAGTGACTCAGTGGAGAGGTGGAGAGAGCTTGTGTCCTTGTGTTGGTAAGACCTAAGACCTTGAGAGGATGATGAGAGTTTCGATTAGAACAAAATCTTTGGGAAGAATATGATAAAGGATTATATGGGACATAAGACTTCTTGGGACTGGAGGTAGGTGATTTCCCTAGACCTGGTAGAGAGACCAGAAAGCAGAGGGCAAATGATTTTTCCTTTTGAATAACAAGCTAGCCCAAGAGGTGATCTCAGAGCCAGAAGACTGATGGGAAGAGTGGATGGAGTCCAGAAAACCCCAGAGGGACTTTAGAATGTCTAGAGAGAGGGGTCTTAGGTAGTCTCCTAGAAGTATGCCTGTACCTCCACAGAGGTGTAGACATAGTAAGGGAGCTGTGGGATCTAAAAGTTCCAGCTGGTGTCACCGGCACCCTGTGTGAGTTAACTGATAAGGGTGAGTGGGGTTGAGCAGGTATATCTGTGAAAACTGATGAAGCCAGGTGCTCCTGCTCCTACTGTCACCACACCCTGGTCTCCTGTGACCCCTCATACTCAGTGCCATAGGAAGGAATCAAAAGGGTGACAGAGATTCCTTTTCTCAACTTGAAACAGAGGTCAAGTTTAGAGGTAGAACGTAAAGTGGTTTTGTACACCTGAAGTTGAACAATGGTTATATACTCTATAATGCTTCCTATCTTTACTTTGTTGTATAGACATTAGAATGATTAACATGTGGGTATGAATTTCACCATTTTCAAGCATTTCCATGAACTCATTGAAAGTGCAATCTTTTATCAAAGTATGAGGTAGTCAGGAAGGATATCATCCTCACATCACAGGTGCAGATACTGTGAGGACAGGTCAAGGGAAACTCGGGGAGACTTCTGAATAATGGTACTGATGACCTTTTCTCTACTTTTGCTACGTGAGTGCTTATTAACCCTTTCAAATTATCCAACCACCTTTCTTTCCACTAAGCATCTACTACCTAAAAACACTACATTAAAAACCCCATGTGTTCTTTAGTATGAATTTTTAAATAATCTTTAAAACAAATCCATGTATTTAAAAGAAAATTGAAGCAATGGGAGAAAAAACTTTACCATCAAAGTCTGCTTCAATTTCCTGCATTGTTTTTAAATGTCAATGAATTAGTAAACTATTTGAACGCAAAGACCATCTTTATTTATTCTTCACTGTGTTTTGCATAGTCAAATCAAGGAATCACCCCCTTAACTCATTCATCCATTATAGAGTTGTCAGGGCAATTTCAGGTGAAAATTCCTAAAGGGACAGAGTCAGGAAGACTATATAGATCAGAAGTTCAAGTACATGTAGAGAGAAATGTATTACTTGTTAAATGTGACACTGGGCACAATGGGCAGTAATTAAGTAACTAAAGTCTCCTTATTTCCTTTATACCTTATTGCCAGCTAACTGGATCAAGAATATGTTAAAACTTCAACAAATTTAAAAATGCCCCAAACTCAATTTAACAATGTTCCCCCAAATCCATTGACGAAAAGCAGTCCTCAAACAAAAGCAAAAACAATTTTTTAGCACATAATGCTCTTCATACTTGACATGCTTTAAAAATTACTGCTACAGAGAAAAAGCAGTCACAATAAATTTCTCATATTGAAAATGTCAGCTTCTTGTTTGCTAAATGATGATGTCAGTAACTACAAAATATGAATTTCTGTTTAAGGATGTAAACTCTACAGAGACTTGCATTCTAGTATCTGTAGAGATATGAGATATATAGGAAGTTGCTGTGCGTGAGTTGTTTTGAGATCGTTGTTATGACTGTCATTTGCAGCAACACCGCGTATGTGTGTGTCTCAAAGAGAGATTGTGATTGCTGATATTTATGCTCATATTTGTCACTGTCGCCAAGCTCCACAGCGGATATTGCCAAAGGGCATCATTATAACACAAGACATTGTGGCTAACAGCAGAAGGACAAGGCACCAATATTTGTTGAGTATCAATATGTCTAACATGCTCGGAGGATGTGGAACTTCTGCTTCTGAGGGAATGTAGGACACTGGCTGGCTTGCAGTATCTTGAATGCTTTGTAACCACTGTAACCTGGTTAACTCATGTCATTCATTGATATATCCACTCCACCAATCATCTGTAAAGTATTGCTCTAGGTATTGGGGATACTGTAGTGGGCAATTTGGGTGAGCATCTGGCTATCTTAGAGTCTATATTCAAAGGAAAAAGAAAAAAAACAATGAAAGGTAAGCAGATAAATGAGCAGACTATTGGTTCTCTTCCTACACTGTGTGGGGGCACTTCTTTGTATCATATAATTTAATTATGAGAACAACCCATGAGGCTACTACTGTTGTGATGATACAAATTAGTAAATGCAGGACCAGAGAGTAACTCTTACTGGGCTCTCAAAACCCCTGAGTGGCAGAGAGGACCTAGTAACCCAGGGAATCTTATTCCAGGGCTCACTCTCTTAGCCATTTCACTATTGATGAGAGCCACCTACTGTGTGCTGGTACTGAACTCCCAGCCTGGTGGAGGACACAAGAAGTGATAATATGGTACAACAGCGGCATCTTATATAAACAAAGCTTCAGTAGAAGTATGTAAGATGGAGTAGCTAGAAAGATTTTTTAGAGAAGTTGAAGCCTGGTGGGGTCTTAAGGAACAGATGGGAAATAATCAGGGACATGGACTGAAGGACACTGAAAGCTAAGAGGGCAGCTTTAACTTTGCATTTGGCCTGTGGTGTGCGTGGGAGCCATGAGATGAGGGGAGTAAACCAGAGGCTATATTGAGTAAGTAGATGCTACTCCAAGGTGCAGTTTGCACTTTTCTTCCAAAGCTTATTGGAACCATTGATTTAAAGACAGAGTGGTGTGATCTCATTTGCACTGAAAATCATTCTCTTTGGACTCCATGTTTGTTGAGAATTTAGTTAAGCATTGAGGTCCCTTGCCCACTCTTTAACCTGTTTCCAGGAGCAATTAGGGTTAGATTTGTAATGCTTACCCAGACATCCTACCACTAGCAAGATGTGCTACTATTGATAGAAAGAAACAGATTCTGAAATAGATTGCCAACTGGCTAGGAGATATCATAATCAGAATATATTCTGCCAGATTTTTCACTCCTGGATATTTTTCTGAAGTATTTGAAAACACTAATTCAGAAAGAAATGTGCCTCCCTATTTTCATTGCAAAATTGTTTACAATGACCAAGATTAGAAACAATCGAAATGCTATTAGCTGAATGGATGAATGAATAAAGAAGATGTGGTATATGAGCAAAATGGACTACCATACAGCTATTTTTAAAAATCCAATAAAACCATGCCATTTGCACCAACACAGATGGGCCTTGAAGGTTTAAATCAGAGGGAGAAAGATAAATGCTGTGTGACTTCACTCATGTGGTACATATAGAAACAATATAAACAGATGAGCTAAATAAGACAAAACCCACTTTTAGATTAAATGGTCATGCTAGTGATTACCAGAACCAGAAGGGAAGAAGAGAGAGTAAATCCAATAGAAGGGGCTAATTTATGGTGAAGGAGGGATCTAAACTTTCTGTGGTGAATATAATGTAGTTTATATAGATGTTGACTTAATAATGTTGCTTGCTTTAAACCTACAGAATGTTATAAACCACTGTTACCTCGGTTAAAATAAAAGAAGAAATCTTGTGATTTATGACAACATGAATGAATCTTGAGAATAATATGCTTAGTGAAATTAGACAGAGAAAGAGGAATGCCATATGGTTTCATTCATAAGCAGTTGGCAAATAAACAGAACAAATGAACAACAACAACAAAACTCAATCACCAAGTCTTAGGTCATAAAAACAACACAGTAGTTATCAGAGGGTAAGTGGGTAGAATAAAGGGGTCAATTGAATGGTGGCGGATGAAAGCTTTTGGAGATGACCATAATGTAACATCACCTACATGTTGATGTTGATGTTGATGATGATGTCCACTATGATGATGTGCACTTGAAACTGATAGGTTGTTATAAACCATTGTCAATTTAATAAAAGTAAAATCCCTGAACCATGTATATATATATATATATATATATATATATATATATATATATATTACTCTTGTCTATACCATAGCCAATCAAACTAAATTCATCTGATCCTCTCAGCATGCAGAAGATTATCATCGAGCCAAGCTCTTTAGCACTTTGCACAGCTGGGTAAGAGGATGGACTGAGATCCCAGTTATTTTTACTGGCTTCTTCTAGTTAAAAAAGAAGTGTGGCAGATTGGAGAAAACTTGAACTTTCCTGTTGGATAGACTGAACTCAAACTTCCCCCATGAGGGCACAAACTACTGGTAGTACTGTGAACTTTTCATTTAAAAAAAGATTAAGTCAGGAATATAAGACTAATACTCATTTTTTGGTTTGTTTTTATGAATACATGAACTCTAGGAGACAGAAGCTAAGTAGTCTGGAAGCTGGGAGAATGAGAACTGATGGGGAGTTTGGGGAGAGAAAACTTTTCAGTCCCTCTATATACATATTTTTAAGTGTGTAAACCAACCATTTAAAAGATAGTTCTAAAAAACATCTAAACATGAGTACTGATTTCATGGTGACTGTGAGACCTGGGATAAACATGTGAAATAATAGACCCCTGAAACACTAGGATGAAAAAAATATTCCTTGCTTGCAAGGACTAAAGTACCTCTCTGTGTTTGGGGTTTAACATGTGCACAACAGGGATGTATTTCATGTGTTCCACTGTTGGAGGGTTTTATTATTTGTATTTTTCTCCACTGGTTGGGTCTGATTAAGTGAATTGAATTCATGAAACTCACCTGTGTTTTCATGGTGTTAATGTGTTAGCATGAATGTGTTAGTGAGGATGCTAAAGCTAGAAATTTCTTCCTCTTGGTCACAGTAGAGAAGGGACAAGAGATAATTATTGACTTGACCAGGAACCTACCATTACACAAGACACAGAACAATGACAGTTTTCTCTTTTGGGATAATCAGTCGTCAACCACTCATTTTACTTTTTATGTTCACAAATGAATTTATGAATTGGAGAAGTATCTTATTTTCCAAGTGGAAAAGGTTTGGACATTTTCAATAAAAAAAAAAGTGACTGTTTAACTAGCCTAGAAATATAAGCTATAATTTCCTTCCAAGTTGGAAATTTCAATTAGTGTAGGAAATTATTTGAGAAATAGCTGGTTGAACGGCAGGTGCAAAGTTCAGACAATTGGCATCTCGGTGATTTAAGGCAATACTTATAAAATTATTTTTAATTCTTCATAAAAGATGACTAATATTCACGGTGATTCATGGACTTGATCTAGACTTACCATATGCTTCTAGTTTCATTTTATAAATATTTATGGAGGTTCCTGGCATACCTAAACACTGTTTTAGATATTGAATGGCCTTACAAAGAAATACTACATCTAATTCAGTCTCTGTTCTCAACAATTTTTTTTGTTGCAATAATGTACCAAGCAGCACATAAATGAGTCTTTAACTTCCATGTGATAAAACACAAAGGCAGAAAAAAAAACCAACATTTGGAATGGGAGTGGGGTAGAGGGGGTACTTAAGATCCCTCCTAACCTGGAAAGATTGGGCAACCAGAATGTGAGAAGACACCAAAACAAATTATTTTCAGTAATAGCAGTAATCTCTCTTTCTTCATGGCTAGCCAGACTCAAATGTTAATTGTACTTTGCACCAGAAAAATTAAAATGTAAATATAAATCCATGCAAACACGAGGACACTAAATCTTCCTGTTTCACCATTTTGTTCCTGAAGTCTTCTTTTTATATGAATTATTATGAAAAATTGGAGACAGGAGCTGGTTTCTAAAAACAGGGAAGGAAACTCTTTGATATGTGAAAATTAAAGCATCTAATTCTAACCTGGAAAGTGGACCTGAACAGCAGAAGGATTTCGGTCTCGGTAGATGCTTATTTCCAGCATTCTTTTTTTTTTTTTTTTTTTGAGATTAGGTCTCGCTATTTTTGCCCGTGGAACCGCAGGCTCTCGTTGCCCGGGTACCACAGACTCAAGCAATCCCCAGCCTCAGCTTCCCAGGTAGCTGGAATTACAGGCGCGTGCCACCACGCCCAGCTATTTTTTTTGGAACTAGGTCTCGCTACGGGCCCCAGGCAGGACTCGAACCGAGATCCTTAAGCCCTGGTCGCTTCATAGGCTGAAGCTTACAGGCACGAGCCACTGTGCCCAGCCTCCAGCACTCTTGAAAGGACTTGAAAAATTAGTTAAAAGATGTTTGTGGTAGGTTTGATTGTTTGATTACTAGCCATCATGTAGATGATGGATTTGGTAAAGGTTCTTAAACAATTGTGACATTTTCTGAGTAATATTTTTCGATTAACATGCATACACAAGTGCGTATATATATGAACATATTATATATACATATATATGCAAGTATACATATATACACATACAATCCCCTAATGAAGCTGTCCCCATTATCTTGAAGCCATAAATCACCACATGGTGAAACTATCCCTTTTCTACTTTTCTCTCATTATGGGGACCCCTGCTTAAAGGCTCAAACACAGGACTTCAACAGACCAGAAAAAAAGAATTTGTAAGCAGAGACAGCAGTGTTAATACAGCAGATGGTTCTGCTTTGTGTTCAGAGTGTTCCTCTGCATATTGTGAGGGCTTAGTTTTGAATTAGGCCAATGGTCACTTTCATGGCTTCAGTAAAATTGATGAAATGATGAATTAGATGCAAAATATTATGCATTGTTATAGTCCACTAAGGATAAAAATGTGATGTTCCTCACTTAGGAAGCTTATGGCCTAAAAGAAATACAGATAGACCTCAATTTCCTTTTTTCTCACCTGAGTGAATATATCTTACACTGTTCTGGCAAATCAGAAAGGCTCTGTCAGGGAGAATAAGCTCCTATTAATATGCATGCAGGGAGAAACCAAAGAGTGGGAGCAGGAAGCACAAAAGAGATGCCTTTACAAGGTCAGGCTCCCTGACCAGGGCTCCTTCCAAGGAATTGAGATTATTCAGTCCTCCCATCTTTGATCTGGAATCTAAAATATGTGCAAGCCATGAAAACATTGAAGAAAGTCATCTTCGGAAACAGAATATTAATTTGCAGGCATCTAGAGATGTTTTAATTTACTTGCCTAGATTACCATTATTACCATTGCAAAATCATTGTGCTTCTCCTTTGTTGACTTACAGTTGTAATGCTTTGTGCACCTGAAGAGAGTGTAGAGAACCTGGAGAGCTGGGGGCTAAAGGAGAGAAATATAAACCACCATGGTTTACTCAAGGGCAACCTTCTAATTTCAAGAAGAAGTGTTGTATTTATATGCCAACCTAGGGCGAGGGTGTGTCAATTGGGAATGAAAGAATTACAACCCTTCTGAGAATAAACATTGATGCAATATATGTTGGTGGTTTTTCCTAACTTGCCTTTGAGTGAAAAAAAATGTAACATGTATTTGCTCTAAGAATTCTGTCCAGTTGTCTGTGAGTTCCTCCTTTTGGTGTGAGGGTCACTCACTCTGACAGCACATGTGTCTGGTTTTTCCCATATTCAATTGTTCCCATACTATCTACCTGGAGTTAGGGCGAATGCCACAGGCTATGGGCTCAGATTCCTAAACTGCCCCCTTCAGACACCATGGACAAATTGCATGTTGTCACGTGTACATCTGACCAACTGACTATGTAAATTGGGGCTCCCACAATCCCCTCCCTGTATTCAATAATTCAATAAATGAGGAAGGTTCATAGAATTCAGGTACTCGCTGATTGCATTTACTGATTTATCCTAAAAGGTACAGATGAACAGCTAGACTTAAAAAAGGGACAATCTGGAAAGGGCCCATGTGAAGGAGTCTGACTCCATGGAGCTGGGGTTTACTACTGTGCCAGTACATGGTTTTATTCAGTAACCTAGAAATTGTCCCAACACCATTCTTTAGGGGTTTTTATAGAACCTTCCTCAGGTAGGCATAATCAGCCAATCTCCATCTCCCCCTCTTCCCCTCCCCCCCCCCTTTTTTTCAGAAAGGGGAGGGAGGGGGGCTGAAGTTCAAACTCTCCAGCATGGTCTGCTCTGTCTGGGACAACCCCACCAGGAGGCTGTCGAAACGAAAAAATGCTCTTATTTTCCAGAAACTCCCAAGAAACTTAGGAGCCCTCCAACATAATCCTGTCATTCAGGAAATCACAAAGGTTAATGGAGGTTTGTGTCTGGAACTGGGCTCAAAGACCAAATATGAGCAGGAACGGAGAAAGACATCAACATATGTATTCTTTTTTATTCACACTCACCATGTCAGTTTCCTGAGGTTAGAGGTCAATGTCCTGTTTAGGGGTCTGCATCCACTTAGTGTACATAAAAGAAGGAATTAGGCAGGGCAAATTCTCACACATTCTCTTGTTAGGCTGCTTGAAGTTTGGGTAAGGCCAGGTAACCATTGGGTGTCACTCAGAAAAGCCTCCAGAAGGCAAAGGCACTCTCATATTAAGGGAGGCTTGGTAGCAATTCCCAAACCTTGCTTTTTTTCTAGGACTTTTTGAGAAGGTCACTTCCTACATGGGGTTGATGTGGAATTGTCTTATCTAGCCTTTGGATTCACCTTCTGCTTTGATCCTGGATCCACCATCCCCTCAGTGATGTGCGTTTTTCTTTCTGAGGCACCCTGATTGGAAGAGGTCATCTTTTTATATTGTCTGCTTTTTTGGTCTCAACTCCACACTTTGCTCCTCAATTTTGTTGTGAGATAGCCTTCAATTTTGTAGCTCTAAAAGAAAAATGCAACATTCCTTCCTTAGAGCCACCTTTGTAGCTTTTTCACCACCTCCCACACACCTGCCACAGGGATGAGACTGGTGGGGATCACCTTCAGACTTTTGGCAACAAATTTGATCAAGAAATTGGGTACTCATGTTGGCATTGACTCTTTTTTTAGTTCCTGTAGCAAAAGGAAGCAGAAAACAGAACAAAAAGTTCACCAGCACAAGTGTGCTGAAAAAAGTACTTGGGAAACATTGAGTTCTATCTCAGAGTTTATAGTACAAATTGCTTGATTATCATAGAGGGTAAATGTGACAAAAAATATGAGGGCCAATGCCTGGACTTATTATAGAATTAATGAGATTTAAAGATCCTTTTGATGAAACAAAAAAAGAACAAAAACACTCCACCAGTGACTAACCATTGCATCTGAAAATTCACATTTTCATGTTTCGGAAGGTCTCTGTTCGAACGCAGTGATCTTTTCCAGGAGGTGTAGATGCAAATTTATTATCATCAACATGTCAGGTGCAACATGTCATGGTGATACTCTGTCCTTGCTAAACAGGTGCTGATAAAATAGAGCGATGGAAGAAAGACTATTTGAAACACAAAGTGAATTGAAAATGTTCTAGACCTATGTTGTTCATTCTGATGGACAGTAAGCCTGTATAGCTACTTAAGCTAAAATTCAACTTTAAGGTAATTAAAAATAAAATAGTTTTGCTCTTCAGTCATATTTCCAAAGCTGAATGCATCTAGTGGCTACTAGATGAACAGTGAAGATAGAAAACATTCTGTTATTGCTGAATATTTTTTTATTGGACAGTTCTGGTTTGGAGTAAAAGGGACATAATGGGGAGCGTCTGTTTAAAGGGATTGCTTTTAAAGGCTGGGCACAGTGGCTCGTGCTGTAAGCTTCAACCTATGAAGCGGCCGGGGCTAGAGATCACAGTTCGAGTCCTGCCTGGGGCCCATAGTGAGACCTAGTTCCAAAAAAATACAGCTGGGCGTGGTAGCGCACGCCTGTAATCCCAGCTACCTGGGAAGCTGAGGCTGGGGATTGCTTGAGTCTGCGGTACCCCGGGCAACGTGAGCCTGTGGTTCCATGGGCAAAAATAACAAGACCTAGTCTCAAATAAATAAACAAACAAACAAACAAATAAATAAATAAATAAATAAATAGATAGATAAATAAATAAATAGATAAATAGATAAATAAATAAATAGATAAATAAATAAAATAAAGGGATTGCTTTTAAGATGTACTCAGAATCCAGAGAACAACAAGGAAAATGCTTGGAAAGTGATGGGGTGGGGCAGGGCTCCAGTGGAGGAGTTGGACCCCATTAAGTGAGATATCAAGGAAACCGCTGCCTGTTTCACAATTTTGCCTGAAGTCTCCTAATTATGTATTCTATTAAGGAAAGGAATAGTTGTCAAGGAAGGCATCAAATTCTGGTCTGAGAAATACTATCTGGGTGACTGTGGCTAAATCCTCATCTATAAAGTAGAAGGTATGATTTCTACCCTGCACCATTGCTTTGTAGATAAAAGATAATATATGTGAAGCTGATGCATTACAGGTGTTCAGCAAATTGCAGTTATCATTTCTTAAAGCCCCTTAGTCACTGTGGATCTCTGAGGGTGCCTCCTACATATATGTGTCTGCCTCAATGTCCAGCACATGTAGGCATTCTGTAAATACTTGTTTGATTTAACTGACCAGAGTTACTCCTTTCTCTCTCTTCTTTACACCCTTGCTTTCATGATGAGTAAAAACCTTATGAAAGAAAGATGCTGTATAAACTCTGATGTTATAGGTATTGTACAAGTAATTAGCATGAAATAGAATCAGAACACAGCAGTATCTAGGAAGCTAATCCTTTTAAGTTAATGAAATTGAAATATTATAATTCATGAAATAACATTTAAATGGTACTGCTTGGACAGTTACTGCTTGTTATTTATATTTGTTGAATTTTTTAAATTGCGCCCTTCACAGAATTGCTTGAGGGCACAAGTGAAAATTATTAATACATTAATTACCATAAATGAATCATTACCCAGCAACACTAATGAACAGCTTAAGCCTATGTATGTATATATATATATACACATATATATGTATGCACCTGTATATATGCATTATATATAAATTTAATTTTCTTTAATAATAGATTTAATGCTTCTCTGCTGGCTGGGAAAGTTTGCCTGAAAGAGAAGCTGATGTGTAGAATATTGGATGTGAAAATGGAATCATGCGCGATCATCTCATCCTTTTTAGTGCCTTCATTTTTATACCAATGTGGACAGATGATTCTTCATTGTAATCTTTCTTAGGTTTACACTCATTGTTGTGATTTTTTTCTTCACAAAGATCTAAAAGACAATTCATCTACACCTGGGCATTTATAAGCAGCATCTGAATCTTCACTGCTGAATCTATCAAATGAAATATTTGATACTTTCAGACGAGAAGCTATAAACTTGACTCTGATGATACAGGGTCTTAAGGATATAAAGGACAGAATGTGTGAGCAGAAAGAGATCTGGAAACCATTTTCCCAACCTTAACAGTACCCTCACGACCTTGACTAAGCTACTGCAGCCCACGTAATTGGTTTGCCTTAATTAAGGCCCACGAAATTGGTTTGCCTTAATTAAGGTCGAAGAATTATAGAAATCTCAAATTATAGAAATCTCCTGGTCTCTATACGCCCTGTAGTTCTGACCCCTTGATTCCAAATTCCATCCCCATATATTCTGATTCTGTGAATTTGCCAGGGACACTGACATTAAGAAAAAAAAATTTCCCTAGAGGGTTTTAAGTTGCAGCTAAGACTGAGCCACCTTTTAGTTTAACTCCACTGATCTATTTTTAAGTGAGTAGGGGCTATTTCTTGCTTTTTTTTTTCCCCATCAGAGAATAGAATTTTATCCAAGAGAATTAACATTTCTGGCGATTATTTTATTCTTTCTTCCCATAGTCCTACCTAAATTAATGTTCTTACCAGCAATAGCTACAATAACTATCAAATCAATTCACTTCACCCACTTACTCTACTGACTTGTATCTGTTACCAAAAAGAGGGGTGTGTCAATTAATTATGATGGTTAATTTTGGTAAGTCTGTCACGTGCCCATATATACACATTAATGTTTACATTACAAAATGGTGTTGCAGTATATTTTGTTTAACATGTGTGCTGTGTTTCATACCAAAATTGAACCTATTATTGTGCCTTACACACAGCCGATTCACACTGAATGATGAATATCACAATAGGAACTCAGCGCCCTACTTATCTGTTAAAACATGTATAAATATTCAGCTGCTCCTACATATCATGTGCTCTGAGCTAGGTGTTTGTCTTCACAAAAGCACGGAGATTAATTTAACAAGGTTGGAATTTCGGGTCTTTCTCTTCCCACTTTGATACTACCGTTAAGTGGCTACACGTTTGGTAAACAGCCATTAGGTGAAAAGGGACTTGGCACAATCTTTCAGAGAACACCATTCTTTGTCATGCCAAGAATCATAAGCTCTAGATGGTTAAGGTGACATCAGCCAAGTCTAACAGACAAGAGAGTGAAACAATCTCTATAGACTAGAAATCTGTGAAACAGATACAGTCTATCACCTGTGAATAAAACCAGCTTTTCCATAATGGAGGAGGATAAAGAAAATTTAAACAATGGGTACCCAGTCTTTGCATCCTCACAGTGCTTTCTTCACAAAGGTGAGAGCAAATCTCAGCATTGCCTCCTTCCATACACAGATAACATCTACATATCTCTAGGCGAAAACAAGTTAGAGCTAGAAGTCCCCCTGTCAAGAAGAATTATATTTTGAGTGTCAATGACTCACTGTTCCTCTCTATATAAACAAAATTCAAACCTGTGATTACTGGAATTGTTCACACAAAATAAGATCTGTTGAGAATTTGTTTCCTCACTTTGATGATCTAAAATTCTATACCCAACTATCATTGAGACATTTCATCAAGTTATAGCTTCATCCCTTTGTTACATGTATTGATTTGAATGATCCTGACTGATAGGCTAATGGGTGGAACAGAAATGACGTGCTTTATGCTATCAGTTAACATAGCCACTTGATAAACAGACTTATGAGAGGCAAAGATTTATAGAAGCCTAACTGTGTTAGGAGGTTAGGCCCAAAATAAAACAGGTGGCCCTAAAAATATACCTCTAAAGCAGACTATAAATACAGGCGCTAAATTAGTCACAATTACTAAGACATGGAAAGTAGCAAAGGACCCATCAATGAATGACTGGATGAAGAATGAGGTAGTCAGGAAGAATATCATCCTCACATCACAGTTGTGATATATACAGTCAGTTACTGAAAAAGATGAAATCTCACCCTTTAGATAACACGGATGGAATCTGAGTGATTATGTTTAGCAAAAAAATCAGAAACGGAGACAATTACCAGATAGTCTCTGTAATATGTGGAATATAAATAACCAAAGCAGATGAATTAACAAATCACAACAAAATAACTCTTAAACAATGTGAAAAATAAAGTGGTTACAATGAGGGCGGAGAAGGGAGGTGGGAGAGAAAGACAGGACATCAACCTTGTAGTGGAAATCACACCGCAACTTTGGTGGCTGGTGAGATGAGGTTTATCTGCAAAAAGGTAATTTCTGGGATGAAAATGTACCCCCAAATTTATGTCTTACTGTTACAGTATAAAATATATTTGACCACAAAAATAGAAGCTAAATTAAGCACATTCTAGGATCCCTGTACTCATCTCTGGGGGCCTCTGAAGTCCTCTTCAGACTCTGGCAAAGATCACCACAGCATTGCTGGGGTACAGCTCTTCTCTCCTCTCCAGCTGACTCACCAGGGAAGCTCTCAACCAGTTAGAGTAGTGATCTTTTGTTCACATCTCTTCCCCTTGGATGGCCAATTGAATTGTATGCCAGTAATATTACAGTGTGGATGTCCCCCAATAAATCATTATGTCATTATATGAGACTGGTTTGTTTCATAAGTGAAACCTTTTCACCCAAGTGGAGTATATTACCTGCACCTCTATTACCTTTAAATTCGGAAAACCCCTAAAGTCCTAGTCCTTTCTAGGGTCCATTCTGCTTCCTTTCACTCTTAAAAATGTAAATTTCTCTTACAAAAGGGTAACTTCTACTAGATTTATCCTTTTGTAAAATGAATCAGCTCAATAAAATCTAAATGCCAAAGAGTCACATTTGGGGGTGGTGTGTTTTGTTTCTTTTCATCCTGATAAACATGAATTTCTCTTTCAAAAGAGCAGAATGAGCAGAGGAGAGCAGAAAGTGCTACCCCAAAACAAGCCATTTTAAAATATTGATTATTTTGAATTAAAGTTACTTGAAAAACAGTGAGTTCAAGGACAGTCTGACCTTTCTCTGTTCTCCTGAAAGCAGGAAATAAATTTCTTATGGACTAGAAGGAAGAGAGACACTCTTATCATCAAAGATAAACATTTTGGAATGAGAAGGTTGTACAAACAAATCTGGATAACTTCTCACTAATTTACTGCTCCAACTCAAATTACTTGTGTATTGTTAATTTTTCACAAACATACTACTGTATATCTAAAAGGTCTAAAATCTACCAGCTTGGTCACATCTTTGAGTATGGCATTTTATGAACTCCCACAAATAAGAAATTAAATTTGTTTTTTTTAAGTTAAATTAATGTGTTACGTCAATTTAATTGACATATGACCTAGAAGGCCTGACAAATGACCTAGAAGGGAAATGGAACTCTCCATTTGTAAGGGTGTTGTAGGATAAATGAATTATAAGGGTTTTTGCCCTTCTTGCCGTTAGCCTCTGTGACCAGCACCTGTAGTACTGTGCCCTTCCCAGGACTGTACATGCCTGGACCCAGTGGGTGGCCTCACCCACATGTGTGAGCAGACACACCTGGACCTGGGAGGAAGAGATGAATGGGAGGAGAGCATGAGAGGAGAGCATGGAGAGAATGCCAAAAAGGGAGAATGCTTAGAAAGGAGAGAATGATAAAGGAGAACACCAAGAGAATGAAAGAGAGAACTCAGAGAAAGAGTGTAAAGATTCCTGGGGGCTGGGAGGCCCTTCTGCCCATGCTGCCTAGCCTGCCTGCTTCCCATACAATTAGTCCAGTCTCCCTGCCTGGTATGCCTGTGTATCTGGTTCCCTGAGAGCATTAAAGCCTGTAATATCCACCAATGGCTGGACATTCTTCTTTAGCTGCTAGAACTGATAAACAACCTATCTGGACTAGGATGGTTGCAAAACAGATATCTACCTCTTTAGATCAGGAAAAGGAGGATGACTAAATGTCTAGAAAAATCTTAGCAGTGAACAAGATGTGGACTTGAATCTCCATAACAACTGTATCCTGTTTACTGTGCTTTTCCTGGTAAGCCTCTATAACTAGTTACCTCCACCCAACATTTTCTTTTGACTTTACATTGGAGATAGTATTTAAGACACTGACTTGGGTCATTTCAGGGAGTTACTCAGTCTTCCAGGTATCTCCTATATATGCAAGTGGTATCGTTAGAGTAACCAAAGGGAGGCACTGGAGCACCAACACTGCATGCTGTAAAAGGGTCTGGTATCCATGCCCACAAAGGCAAGGTAGACTCATAGCATGAAAGATCTGTAATAGAATTAGTGTAGTATAGGCTGGGCATGATGGCACATGCCTGTAAGTGGCAGCCTAGAAAGCCACGGCGGGGACCAGGGAGTGCAGTTTGAGTCCCTCCAGGGGCATGGAGCAAGACCTAGTCCTCCAAAAATAGCTGGTCGTCGTGGTGCGCGCCTGTAATACCAGCTACCTGGGAAGCTGAGGCTGGGGATTACATGAGTCCGTGGTATCCCAGGTAACGTGAGACCTAGTCTCAAAACAAAACAAAGAAAAGTGTCCATGGAGAAGAAAGGATAATCATTTCTTAGTAAAACACCCAACTTACCCATTCCCTTGTGGTGAAATACCCAGCCAAACAAGGTTGGCCCAAAGTAGGGCTACAGAGGCCTGAATGCTTACCCTCAGTCTAAGGCATGTTCTGGCAGGGGACCGTAGGAAAGGGGTTCTGGAGCGGATCCCAGAGAGCTGCAGCAAAAGGAGGTACCACATCAAAATAACAGCTGCCTTCCCCCCCTACCTTTACCCTCGCAGGTATCTCTATATGTCTCTCCTTCCACATCTACCCAGCAGTACCAGAGTGCAAGTGTGGTGCAGAACAAGAGCTCATTTTTCTTCCCCTGAATCTAATTGCCTTTGATGTTAGGGACCGCCTGGCCGCTCAGCTCTGTCCCTAGTTCCCAGGAGGAGACTGGGACCTGTAGTCCAAGGTGATAGCTGTAAATGGGGGCAGGGACCATGGTATTCTAATAGCATAATCTAAAAAGAGAACATTCCACAGTTCCTGCTGCATGAAGTGAGCAGCTGAGAAGCCAGGCGGAGCTAAAAAGGATTTGGGAAAGAAGCTTGGGGGAGGCACGTGGAACTGAAAGCTCTGTGAAGAAAAAGCCATGCTTGCTTCTTGGCCTTGGCCTTGCACCAGGAACTTGGAAGAGATGTGGGTGAGAGACCTGTGGAGAGCTGACAATGGCAGCCTTCATCTTGACTTGTGCTTTGATTTTGCTCCTTTCCTTTGAGACGTGCCTGACCCCTTCTGCCTCTTTCCTAGGGTTCCCTGCCAGAGGGTACCTTGGACATGCGACTAGATTTTGAGCCACACTTTTGAGCCACACTAGATGGCCCCACTTTGTGCCTGTTTGGCTGGGCGTTCACCCACAGGGGAAGGGGTAACTTTGAATGTTTCCCTGGAAAAGTATTATCTTTTCTTCTCTCTCTGTGCACACTAATTCTATTTCATTTCTGTTCTATTGAAGGTTTTACACAGTAAGAGCATGTTTTATCTTTATGTGGAGGTTGGCAGAACCCATTTAGAGCACACAGGCTTGGGGTCTGTGGTACCCTTCAGCCTGCCACTAGAGTACCTCCCCTAACAGTAACATGTTATTAAACTTGATTGTTCACCTCCTATTATTCTGTCATTAAATATCAGGTCTCACATGAATCTTGAAGACTGAAGATTATTTTTCCGCCTCTACAGATGAATCGCCCAAGTATTTTTGTGCCTTAGCTGTGGTTAGTTTGTCCTCCTAGCTTGATAATATTCCATTGTGTGAATATACTGGAATTTTTTAATGCTGTTAGCTACTGTTGCATATTTAGGTCTCCATTACTCTTATTATGAATAATGCTGCCATGAATAGTCTAACACATAGTGTACATATATATATATATGTATATTTGAATTTCTAAAGAGGAAAAAAGGCTGGATCATAGGTTTTATCTGTTTATACATAAAATCTTAATAATTGATGAATTACAGGTTTTCTGCCTTGCATAAAATTCACCAGTTTTCTGATGTGGCTGTATCAATTTTCACTCCCAGCAGCAGTGTCTGAGAGTTCAACAAATGTGATTTGAATAAATTAATAAGTGAATAAAGGAACAAAGAAAGAGCAGATCTTCCCTAAGTTTCACTCTTAAAGAGACTCTCTAGAAGCCCTGAAAAAAAGCTTCCGTTCCTTTCTTTTTAATTTTCTTTTTTATATGTGTTAATGAGTGATTTTGAACTAGGACTAAATGGGAATGTATATAAATGTTACCTGTGAGAAAATTCTTCAATCATAGAAATAAAGCTATAAAGTGGATGTTTCCTTTCCTGTCTATATATTGTAACTGCAGATTGCCATTTGGGGAGCAACTAGCATTGCTGGAATATCAGGTTGTGAACAATTCTCAGAGTATATTTAATTTTTCAGACACGTGTGAATAATATATATCTTCCTTTTGTGGGATTACTGAGGTTCCTCTCTTGGTGTAAACATATTCTAATCAAAAGTAACTGTGAAGTCAAACAAAAGAGACCAATTAAAACAGTTCCATTTGCTGTATGAGTTCACCGGAGCCACCTGCCTCTGTGGTCACAACCTGCTCCTTTCTTCCAAGCAGGCAATTATTATTTGGTCTGAGTACCTTGGTCTCAGCAGGTCAGAGGACTTGAGTAAGCTAAGGAGAAAACTAAGTGTTGTTAGTTAAGAGGTGTAATCTATTCAGGAATCAGCATTACCCTCTAAGAAAAACTACTTAACAGCCTCCTCTGACTACTACTCATATAATTTGCTAGAGGGGAGTTTATATTTGAGCTAAGAATCAACTGTGAATAGGCCCTGTGGGTTTGGCAAACTTCCACCAACTCCTAGGGTCTCCCCTGTTATGTGTATCAGGGGAGTAAATGGAGACTTCCAGGGCTGGGCTCAGGTTAGGGTTTAGCGAACAACTGCTCCACTGAGAGTTTCCTTGGCCCCAAGGAACATCTGGGTCAGCCCTGACCTAAGTTTCCATATCTTTGCAGCTTGTATCACAATATTTTGTAGAAACCTAGTGAAAGTAGGACTGACAGAATCTCAGTGATAATGATTGATTATTATTGCCTATTTACAGCAATAACTTCATGAGTTCCCCTTTGTCTCATTTCTTCCCCTAGGAGTGATGTGATGAGAAGAGTAAGTCACCCTGCATTGTACTAGGATCTACAGCATAGTGTGGAACCCTCCTAGATGTTAAGAGTCTTGCAGCTAGTATTAAATATCCCCAACTGCAGGTGGGAAACAAACTTAATCTCCCCAATGAAA
This sequence comes from Uropsilus gracilis, assembly GCA_004024945.1. NCBI lineage: Eukaryota > Metazoa > Chordata > Mammalia > Eulipotyphla > Talpidae > Uropsilus > Uropsilus gracilis. The sequence goes on from PVHY01000187.1 coordinate 37,719, forward strand.
GCAAAGTTCCCTTGGGAAGAGGAGAAGGATCTTGAGCTGCTATACTTCCAAATAGAAGTCACTGTCTTGGTGGGCATAAGGTTGGGGAGAAAGCAACCCTTTCTGAGTAATAACCTTTGGAAAATCTCCACAGCTTTGAGTCTCACATTCTTTGTCCCGTATAATGTAACTATATACCCTCCAGGCCATAAATCTCTTCCTGTGTGTTTGATTATCATTTAAATTCTATGATCTATCTTTAGACAAGTTCCCAGGAAAAATTTTCAAGATCTGAACCGTGCAGAAACCTTGCATTCTATTTCTAACCTACCAGAAACAGGGTCTCTGACTCAACTCCTGGTTTAAGAGAAATGTTTATAATGTATCCTTTTTTATTTATCAATTTCATTTTGAAAATCATCTGACCTTTGAAGTTAGAGTCAGATCCAAAAATAGTTCCATATTATATATTTGGAAAAAGTTATCAATTTTTAAATTGTCTTAATGTGCTTATCTGATACTTTACAATCCCTATCCTTTTAACTCCCCATCTCAGGGGACTGTAAAGAGGGGTTGTAGAATATTTAGCATTTGAACTCCTGAAAATAGGATTTTGATTGCTATATAATAAAACACCCTGAGTCCTCCAATAGCTAAAAGTTAAGATTGCCTTTTGTGGCTAGGTTGTATTTTTCAAACTGCCAGTAATAATAGTTCTGGTCCTTTATGATCCTCCAGAACCTTGCCATACACACCTGCTCTAACAACCAGACTCTTTTCTTGAAATTGGATGAGTTTTTGCTTTTAAAATCTTGATTTCAACATTATGGTGGAAGTGATCCTATGTGAAGATAATTAACGTTTCTAGACGCAATTGCAAGTCTGTGGGTTTTAGCCCATACCATCAAGCAATTCTGCATGAATTGGAGTGTCTTACAATGGAATTCAATTCTGAATCTATTGTCAGGATGCACAAGGTACGCAGTCTTTCACAAGGCTGTCCTCCACTTCAGATGCCAACTGCAAGCCCAAAATTTCACCTCTACTTCTGAGAGACTAGCTATAAGTCAGAGTTTCCTGTAACCTCTCCTTAATTTTGATTAATTTGCTGGAGCAGTTCACACAACTCAGGGAACCTGATGACTTACTAAATTATCAATTTATGAAATGGAATATCAAAGGATAAAGCTCAAAAGTCAGAAGATACACAGAGGGTGCAGTATAGGGAGACAGCAGGGGACTTCCATTTTCTTTCTTTTTTAAAAAATAATTTATTTATATATAAATTTCACATCTCTGTGATCTCTGGGGTTCACCCCCCCTCACTGACCGTTCCCACCCTGTCCCACCCCCCACCCCAAGGGGCTTCCATTTTCTCTTCAGAATATGCTTCTTTCCTTAAATCTCCATGTGGTCACTAACAAGAAGCTCTTCCTGATTTAAAAAAATTCTTTTGGATTTTTATGGTGATTTTAGTACATAGGTCAGATGGATTAAATCATAGACTCTTGACAATTGAATTGAACCGGTCTGTCTCCCTGTCACCAGGCAAATTGGTCTAAAACTTTTCACCAGGTTAGAGCCTTTTCTGGTTCTGGATATGACCACCTGCCACCGCAATGTAATGTAAAGGCCTTTGGTGCAGCAAGAGTGAAAAAAAAAAAAAAAAAGCCAATTTGTTCTAACCAATTGGGTAGAAGGAGAGGGAGAACTTTCTTTCTTTTTTTTGTTTTTAAATTTTTAATTTATTTATATATAAATTTCACAACATTGTAATTCTAGGGGTTTACCCCCCCTACCCTCTCCTCCCTTCCCCCACTTTTCCCTCCTGCTCAAAGTTGTGCACTTCAGTTTGGTGCTTAGCTTGTTTTGACTTTTCCTCAAGTCCTTTATTTATTTTTTTCAACATATCCCATATATTAGTGAAACCATTTGGTTTCTGTCTTTTTCTTTATGACTTGTTTCTGCTAATATGATTTCTTCTAAGAGGGAGAACTTTCAACTGATGGTGTGAGGTAGAGTTGTAGCTACAAGAACTGGCAGGCTGTGGCAGAGGCTTGCTGTTGCTGAAGTTGGGGGCTTCTCCCACTTTGGGTAAAGAAAAGGATTATCACCTAAGCTGGCCCAGGGACAGCTGACTTCTGAAGGAGCTCCAATAAGAAGGAGGCAGGCATCACTCCATATTAAAGTCTCCCCAAATGGCCACTCAGTCCTACCCCCTTCCCAGCAGCCGCCTCACTTAGGATGTCAAGTGTCTATAGGTCTGTCTCCTCTGGCTTAGACATATTTAACCCCGGGGTGCATAGAGCCATTCCTATATCCCCTTCACAGAGGGCACGGTTTCATGTGGGACTGAAAGTTACAGCCTCTAACTACATGAATGGCTCCACCGGCAACCAGCCCTCATCCTTATGGGCCTTCAAAAATCACCTGCTTAACATAGCAGAATATGACTTAATAGTCTCATGACATGAAAGTCCAGTGGTGCTAAGTATTCTGTGTCATAAATGGAATGAAGACTAAATACGTGTATGTGTAGCTTATTAGAAGTCACGCAATCAGATTAATAAAATGCTGTACAGTTTCTCTCTGGGCTTCTAGCTTAGGACTGAGTCACCCTGTAAGATGTTCACATGGGAGGAGGCACACAAGATAAAGAAACATGTCTGGATCTCTACAAGTCAAATCTCTACCTGAGTTTCCCCAGCCCATGTACCAGACACATGAGAATGTTCCAGGATGAGCCATCACATCACTGCAGATACACAAGACACCCCTGGCCAAAACCTCGTAACAGTCCAGTCAACTTACAAAATCAGGGAGAGTTAATAATGAAGTGATTATTGTTTCTTTTAACTAAGGTTTAGGGTGAGTTATTAAAAGGTGATAGTAGAAGTATTGTTAAAGTATCAGAGGCAATCCATAAAAGAATACTAACTACCACTGAAGCAACATTAGGTAACAGTCTAACACAAGCATAAACAGTCTATTCCCTCAAACATACATGTAGATTTGTGAATTTCTAATGCTCTTTTGTCACAATAATAAAAGTAATAACTTTAGTATATGAATAATTAACATCCTAACATCCTTGTGAGGGGAGGAGGTGGTTCAGAAACACCAAGGTCACCAAGGCAAAAGTTCAGGGAGGAAGGAAAAAAATGTGATTATTATCAAGAAAGCTGCTTAAAAACAGTGTAAAAAAAAACAAAATTCAACGGAGTAAATTTTAAAGATCTTTTTGTCATTATTCCATAGTTCATAAATTAGGTCATGTCACGTCCAGCAGAAAAAAGGAGTTCAGAGGAGCTGGATAAATTGAAAGATGTTTATAGATAGAAAGTGGGAGGGAAAAGGAAGTTTCCAGCAAAGAGTGGATTATTTCAGGCAAGGTCATCTTCTTTGGGGTAGGGCAGGTGCCTGGCAGGCAGATTTCCTCACTAGTGCTCACCAGGTAATTACAGATTGACCAGTTTAAAATACCACTCCTGGGAGAAGCTGAAACTGTATTTAAGTTACGTATTGAACTTATTTAGTGATGCAAGATTTGGCACAAGGAACTCCATTTTGAGCCCGTTGTCTTGTTTTTAACCAAGTTAATATACCAGATTATGAAGAAAGACTGGAGAGTAGGGAAATTGGAAGCTCTAGGATAAAACTACCAACCATAATTTCTCAATTTTTATCCCATACTACTCTATAATAAGGACACAGGAATGATTGCCAGGGCTTTCGCTATGATCTTGATCCCACGTCCTTCAGGGCTAATTGCTTTCATTGACCCTCTGTCTATTCAGGAAGTTGATATATCAGACTTTCCCTTTAGATCCTCCCATGAGAAGAAATATAGTGGACCAGAGCATGGGATAGTGCTGATGTGATTCTGTTAGTGAGTGATGTTGTCTTTATACATCAATGCATCTGAGGTTAGTTAATGCAAATCAATCTATAACCTTGCCACCTCAGAGTGAACTAATAAAAATTGAGTTCCTAGATGAGCAAATACGACAAGTAGAAAAGGCCCTGGTGATTCCTTCAAGGTTCTGTCATACTGACCTCACTCAGACTTGGCTTTAAACAGTATACCTGAAGTGTCCAGCTCCTGTCTGATCAACAACGTTGCTCTTGGTAATGACCACTACTGTTAGCAACATACCACACAAGACCTTTTGTTTTATTGAGTTAAAATGTTGACTTTGTAAGAACAACAAAAATTCTTGACTTTAAAAAGGCTAATCTTAATCAATGTTCTTCAATAAGTGAAATTGTCACTATTTTATTTGTGCTTGCTATTATCAACTGAGACATTAATAATAATAACAGCAACATCAAGAACTGACATTAAGTGTTTATGTGTTGTTAGGCAGACTGTTCAAGAGGTTTTTCAAAACATAACTAATGTTTAATATCATTAATGATACATCTTTTTAGAAATTTTTATATTTATTATTTTCTTACAACTGCAGTCATATTTGTGTAATTGTTGATCCCCTTATGTGTGGCTCTCCCTCCTCCCCCTACTCCTCCCATCCCATCTCCATTCACTCCAGCTCCCCTCTTTGCAAGTTGTTGCTTGATGAAGTTGTTGGTTGATGTTTGGCACATTGATCTCTTCCTTTTCTGGTACAATGTCCTGTTCCTGGGTGAGAACCCGAGATCCTGGGACTTTGCAGTCAATGCTTCTTACATTTCTAGGGGTCAGTTTGAGGTGGGTGGCCAGTCCAAGCTTGTCTAGAACCTTTTATAGGGCAGGTGTGTGGCACTGACTCCAGATTCCTTTATTGTGGCATTTTCTGCGGAGAATCTGACAGTCTCCTTTTCTCCAGATCACTGGTAATTCATGCCTCCTCATTCATGCTGACTGCCTCATCCATTCTGGTATCTGTACCATGGTGCTGCTTTTGAGCCTTATAGTTCTAGTTACTGGCACTGGAATCCCAACTCAGCCATTGGCACTAGAGGAGATCTCCAGTGGGAAGACTCTAGCAGGTGGTTTCTCCAGCTCCTCTCTCTCTCTCTCTCTCATGGTTTACAGTTCTGTCATGGGTCTGCAGCCCCTTCTCTGCATCTTTCCTCCCCCAATGGAAAAGGAGGGCATTTCACTCACATTGGTGGTATCTCTGGATTGGGGGCTTGGGTTTTTAGTCCCCAGAACTTTGTAGGTGAAGCTCTTTAACAGGTCACTTCTGTGACTAGTCTCATAGTCTTGTCTCTTATGGTTCTGATCATGCTCAGTTTGGGTCCTATCCAGGTAATGGTTATGCCCAGGGCCTTTCTTTGTTCCTCTCCTGTATGTCTACAGGTGGACTTTTGTTTTTTTCATTCCTGGTGAGATTTGATAGAAGTGGGAGCCGAGAACGGGCATGGTGGCGCATGCCTTTAAGCGGCAGCCTAGGAAGCTGTGGCGGGGTCAGGAATCGCGGTTCTAGTCCCACCAGGGCCCTGTAGCAAGACCTAGTTCCAAAAAAATACAGCTGGGCATGGTAGTGCACACCTGTAATCCCAGCTGCCTGGGAAGTAGAGGCTGGCGATTGCTTGAGTCTGTGGTACCCCGCGCAACATTCCACAGGAAAAAATAGCGAGACCTAGTCTCCAAAAATTAAAAAAAGAAGTGAGAGTGGACCAGAGCAGGAAACCACCTCCCTTCCATCAGCCTGTGCCCTGGTAGAGATGTCACTCTGCTCCTTGGACACGTTAGGAGCAAAAGGTGACCCTCCCACATGCATCCCGAAATCCTGGTGGGGAATGCCTAGGCTATAACAGTTGTGTGCTGTGTCAACCTCTCCCTAATGCCAGCCTGTCGGAGGGAATTCCAGTTCATTAGTGATATTTTTAAATTTAGATTATGGAGATATAATTGATCTATAGTAAAATTCATCTTTTTAAGTTACAATTTTTATACTTTTGACAAATGTATGCAATAACATATCCACCATCAAAATAGAGAATGTGTTCATCATTCCAAAAAGTTCATTGTTGCTTTTTTGTGGTCAATCTCTTACCTGTATACTAGACTCTGGTAACCACTGAATTGCTTTTGGGTCTTATATGTTGCCATTTCCAGACTGGTATATAAATGGAATCATGTAGGAGGTATCTCTTAAAACCTGCTTTTTGTTTAACATAATGCTTTTAATGTTCACCCATGTTGCTGTGTAGATCAGTTTTTGTTTTTGTTTATGGTCCAAAGTATAGATGTAACACATTTTATTCAGTCATTCAAGGATTGGTGGGCATGTAAGGTTTCTTCCAGTTTTTGAGCAGAAATAAATAAATGCACTCAGATGTCTCATTTATGTACATAGGTTTTGGGGCAATATATGTCTTTATTCCTTTTGGGTAGATATCTAGTACTAGTATGATGAATTTTAAATATAATGTGTGATTTAATTCCCATCAGCAGTAATTTGTGGAAAGTATTATTGTTAGTTCCTTTTAGAGATGGAAGCTAAGATTTCTAGAGGTTATGTAATTGCCTAAAATTATATGGCCAGTGGGGATAAACTCAGGTTTGTTTGTAAAGATTGCAATCTTAACTATTACTTCTTCTCTATCTGCTACTAACATACTCCTAGTTAATGTCTAATATCTTTGGCATTAAAGTAAAATTTGTTACTTCATCATTCTTATGATCAAATGTGATGGAGATTTGATTTCAAGTGGGGGGAAATGAAAAACTTAAAGGGAGTAATATTTAAAGCCTTTATAAAATCAATTTGGGAAAATTGGAGTGAATCACAATATGGTAAATATATGAAGATGACCATAAGTCAATTCAAAATTCAGTTCAAAGATGAGTGGCGATCTTTACTACTATACTTGGTCCCTATAGTACAGAATTGCACCAAGCCCCAGCTCTGAGTTTCGACTCTGATCAGTGTTTTCTCATAAGGTTCCTTTGCTGTTAACGCCTACTAAATATCATGCTAGCACTAACACAAGCATAAACAGTCTATTTCCTCAAACACATACTTACATTTGTGAATTTCTAATGCTCTTTTGTCACAATAATAACAGTAATAACTTTAGTATATGAATAATTAACATCCTAAACAGTTGCATTTTATATTCAAAGTTATACTGCTTGAGTTCCAAAATGATATTCATAATATGAACAAGAGAGAAATTGTAGTGAAGATTAACCTTCAAAACTGCATTGTAGAAATTTTGCAGCTCTTCTGTAGAATTGGAAATAATGGGAAATTGGCAGTGAAATATAAAAGTAGATCATGAATAGTTAACACCCTATTCTTCTATGCTGAAGGAATTAAAATAACAACCAAGTAGTCACCACAGTGACGATCTCAGACAAATTTGTCATCACCCAGTGTCTAGGACAAGGTCTTGCATTTCTTATGAGCTGAATAAACATTTACTGAGTTGAATTTAATCTTTCCAAGATGAATGTTTATAAGAATGGTGAGATAATAGTACCAAGTACTCTGTAGAAAGTCTGTGGGTTTAGCATTAATAAAGGAAATATATTTTTATCTGACTAACAAAAACAAAAGAGGAATACAAATGATATTATTAACATGGTAACCAGCTTCCCCAAGGTGGCCCAAACTGAGTGCAAATGTTGACAGTAGTGACTGACGTTGACTGACTTAAGACATTTGCACACTAGTGTATTTTCTCCTCATACAAATTAGGTATAAGGACAGCTCTCATAGAATCTTTCAGAGGATGTCACATAGGAGATGTTAGCAGAACAAAAGTAAGTGCAAAGATTCAGCCTCTGGACTCTTCCACATTGTATGGCAGATCTCAGCTCCCACCCTGGAAACTGAAATTGATAGAGCCTCTCCACCTACTTTTTCTTTTGCAGTCAGAGCTCAGGATGTAAACTGTACTAGTCAGGTGTACTGACTCCCGTGGAAATGGCAACAGAATAGCTTGGAGAAGGAAGAAGTCTATGGAATCCATTTTAACAATGGTTCTTATGTGATTTAAATCAATGAGGCATTTCCTCTAGCTATTATTTGTGATATGATGGTTTCAGGTCAGAGGGAAGAGAACAATGGCAGAATCATACATTGGCTTTAAAATCTATTGCTTAGCCAAAAGTTGTTTTTTAACATAGAAAATAATATACTTAATTATGTATGTGTTAATATTCAATTGATAAAAGATATACATCTTACAATTTAGCTCTATTGGCCTTGACTTTCAGTTCACAAATTTTACTGTATTTGCAAAACTAATACAGTTTACAATTTTAACATACAGCATTGTTATTTTGTTAATATTTGACTACATTTAGAAATTTGATATATTAAATTCCTTAAATATTATACTTAAATAGCATAAATATTCTGTCATTACTGGCACTATTTAGGAAATTTCTTAGCTAGACTTTCTTAGATATTTCAAACTACCATTGCCAATCTGGTAAACTGATTTGAATATTTCAAATAAAGCCAGAAAGTAAAAGAGAAATATGATGGTCTCACTTTTATGAAGGGTATAGGGAAAAACAAACAAATGAATAAGAAAAAATTGAAACAATCAACAGAATTGAATGATAGAGTGAGAGAGGAGGAGGGAGAAGAAAACACGGGAGGCAGAGGGCACAAAAGAATAAGATGGTTAACAGGTGTTAAGGAAATGGGAAAACTCTGGGGTACACAATAATATAATTTATATATATACACAAAATAAAAAATTAAATTAATAAAATAAATAAAAATAAAAAATATATCTATAATAGGATATATAGTTACTATAATAAGAAATACTTATAATACATGTACTAAGTGTATTACATACATTATATATTTATATTATAATATATGGTTATTTATGTATTATATTGCATGTATGTATTAAATATGTATGTGTTTAATAAAAAATAAACATTTCACACACTTAATAAGATTTACTTATAAACCCAACAGTCCAGATATTTGTAATTATTGTAAAACTCATCCACATATTAAATCATACTTATGAATTTAATAGAGAACATTCTCTTATATGTTTCAAACACGCTAAAACAGAAAGCATATATAAAGCAGCACTATAAAACAGCTTACACCAAAAGACTGACACTTCTTGAATTTATAACTTCTGGAGTTTCAGTCACCAAATGAAAGGGAGCCAATTATCATGAAGGTTCTGCTGTGTGACAAACACTATACAGTCTCACATGTAGAATATAAACAAACAAACAAAAAACCTAAACCGAAAGAAACAAAGAATCGAATGGTGGTTACCAGGGCTGGGGATTGAAGAAATGGGTAGACATGCTGGTCAGAGGGTTCTAGGTTCAGTTTTAAGATGAGTGAATTTTGGTAGCCTAGTATACAGCATGGTAATAAGCCTGTATTGTAGACTTGCAATTTGCTGAGAGAGATCTACAAGCATCAACATACCCACAGAGATGTAAAGTAACTATGAGAGGTGGTGGATGTGTTAATTAACCTGATTACAATGATTTGACAAAGTATATGGATTGCAAATTATCTTGTACACTTGAAATATATAAAATATTATTTGTCAATTATACTGAATACAACTGGGGGGGAGAGAGAGAGAGAGAGAGAGAGAGAGAGAGGGAGAGACTGTTGTGTTTTCTTGATTAAAATTTAGGAGCTTGATAAGGTCACTGGTCCAGGTCAGGGTAAGGATGTGGTCTGGGAAAAGGACCCAGGGACCCCTTGAGGATGGTACTGCCTCCTACCACAAGGTGATGCCCTCTGAGTCCCTTTTATATTCTGGTTTCACGACTTTATTCCTGGCAGACTCCAAGCTTGACGTTTTCAGCTGAAATATTTAGTTTCACAGTCGTGTTTCTTTTAAGTTTTATTCTTACCCAAATCGCTTGATTTCCATGCTTGGAATTCAACATCTCCTGCCGAAATTGCAACTTACTCTTTTGCTGCCTGATTAGACATAACAAACTCAGCACCTTCTTTATATTTTGCCTTTTCTATTTGTCTCAGCAATCTCTCTTCCAATGTAATTTGTTGAGAAAGAAAGTATTTCCTCTGCCTGAAGGAATAATCTTTCCATTAGAGACACCTAAGACATGTATATAAATCACAAATAAAGGGGGGCAAAATAAAAACTACCATAAATAGCACTATAAACTACCTCCCATAAGATCAAAATGGTTGAAAGAATTCTAATTTAACCTCCTGAAAATTTTCCCAGTTGTTCTGTTATGGCATTATTTTACATGATAATAAAGAAATTTCCACATGTAACTATGGTACTACTAAGCTAACCTTAATATAAGGAAGCTCTCCAATCTAATCCCATAATCCTTTTAAAATCAGGAAGTTTTCCCTGGTTGTTGGCAGAAGCCAGAGTCAGGAGATTAGAACCAGAAAGGGAATGAATGTGAAGGAAGCTCTTGTCAAGATGGAGGAAACCTGAGAGCAAGGATTTGAAAGTGACCCCTAGAAACCAGACATGGTCCCTAAGTGACAGCCAGCAAGGCTGGGAGGCATCCACTCCATAATCATAAGGGACTGAATTCTGTCAACAACTTAAATAAGGTTGGAAGAGATTCTTCCCCAGGAGCTCCAAATAAGACCCTGTTAATACTGATACCTTGATTACCGTCTCTGTGAACCTAAGCAGAGAACTAAGTTGAGTCTGCCCAGACTGCTAATATCCAAATGAGATTTTTCAAAGAAATAACACACAAAATATTAAAATTTATATGGAACCATGAAAGGCTCTGGATTGCTAAAGCAATTCTGAGAAAAACTGGAAAAAAAATGGAGATAACATATTACTTCACTTCAAACTATTTTAATGCAACAGTAATGGAAGAAATAGGGTCTTATTATTCCAATGGATACTTGCATCAATGCAACAGAATTGAAAGCCTGGAAATAAATCCATACATGTAGAAATGCTTAATGTAAAGGAGCCACAATCTTATAATGCAGAAAGGTGAGACTCCCAGAATGTATTGGAAAAACTGGGTGGTCACATGTAATAGAATGAATTTAAATCACCCTCGAATTCCATACACAAAAATAAATTCAAAATATATTAAAGGTCCTCAACAATAAAATACACTGAAGAAAACATTGTTGATAGACTCATCATGGCATCATTATATGGTAAAGATGATTTTGGAGACTACTCTTATGGTAAGGGAGGTAAGTACAAAACTAAATATTTGGTATTACCTCAGATTAATAAGTTTCTACACTATGTAAGAAAATATAAGACATTTAGGGAAACATCCAATGGAATAGGAGAAAATATTCATACATTACACAACTGAAATGGGGTAATTTCTGAAGTTATTTGATTTAGCAACAAAACTCCAAACGACACAATTAAATGGACAGCAGATCTGAACAGAAAATTTGACAAGGATACACAGAAGACCTACAGATATATGGGAAAATGCTCAACATCATGTTTAATAAGGGATATGCAGGTCAAAACCAGAGAATGGCACATATTAAAAGACCTCCCCAACACACACAAGAAAACTCCCCAAAACAAGAAGCAGAGAGGATATGGGGAAGGAGCAACTGGAAAACATTGTTGAAGGAAATGCAAACTGGCACAGCCATTTTAGAAAGTGATTTGGACTTACCTTAAAAAACTAAAAATAAAAAATATCATATGACCTAACAAATTCAATTTGGGACATCTGACTAAAGATCATGAAGTCTTCAGCACAAAATTCTATGCTCTGCAATGTTTACTACAGTATTATTTACAATTGAAGCAACTTTAAGTGTCCACTGATAACGATTACATTAAGTCGTGGTATATACACACAATGGAATATTATTCACCCATAAAGAAGGAAGAAATGGGAAAAAGCAAAATGGGAAAAGTTTAAGGTAGTTATGTGTAATAGAGAAATACAGAAGAAGACAAATATGGGATGTGCATACATACATGAGTGAAAGAAAGAATACAAATATATTGATTAAAAAAAAACTAATGGATACTAAATCTAAATGAGTTTTCCAAAAAGATGGATAGGGGAGGATAAAAGGGTCAAAGGGGCATAAGGGATAATAGTGGAGGGGAAAAAAGAACATTTGTTGCCAATTCTCTCTTAATGTGCCAACTATTATTCCCACTGTTCAGCTCTGGCTTTTGAATTTTGGAGTAGGGTATGGGAGAGGAGAGCATTAGAAAAAAAAGTTCAATCAGACTGACACTTTGACTTCAGTCCAAGAGAGTCTAAGCAGAAAACTCAGTTGAGCCCATTCAGACTTTGGATCTATTGAACTATGTATGAGTTTATGAGTGGATGTTAGTCAATGTGTATAATATTTATGTTAATCTGTTGCTCAGAGTTAGAAAACAGGCACAATCGAATATAAAAATTTTAATTTAAGCCCTAAGACTCAATTTATTAAACTTATAAATAATATGCATATATTTTGTACATAAAGGAATCTTAAAAGTATACAAATCTCAGAGTCTGAAACCTGGTATTGTTTGGGTTTTCTGGTAGAACTAGAGAACAAGACTTAATTGAGTGAGACTGGTTGAGTTAGAAAGAGTTGAAAGATATATATGGGTTTAGCTGGAAGAATGTCAGAGACCCACAGTTTTCCTCTGTTGGTCTTGCCAAGAACGTCTATGCACTTTTCTCTTTGGCACAAAGCATTAGAATGGCAAGTCTTCTTGTTGCGTAACACACTTTGCCACTTACCAGTAAAAAATTACTTAAGCTTATAATTGTTTATTCAATTGGCAAGTTAACCAGCCAGACTCTAGAGACTAGAGTTCAGGGGTAGGTGAACACTGGTAGGGAAAGACAGAAGTGCTTGCTGGGATGTAGGATCAGGTAGAGTCCTTGGGAATTAGTGTGGCCGCTATGTGAAAGGAAGGGGCACACACTAAGGGTAATTGTGGGTGCAACAACCATGATGACGGGGACAGGGATGTGTGACATGACTGGCATTACATCCAGAACTTGCCTGCATTGAGAAGAATTTGAATGCAAACCCTGTCTGCCTTTTATTTTCCCCATGAAAGCCTGTGAATAATGAAATGGAAAGAAAGTTCTAGAACAAACACTTTTATATTGTATATACTTTCTCCCCCTTATCCTTTCTGTGAAGTAGTAATGACCTGATCCTACAATGTTTTTAACTCATAAAACACTTTAACTTTTTCAAAGCACAGCCTGTACAAAGATCTTTCATTTCCTGACTGGACATGAGGATGAAGTTTATAGTCTTTTTATTGCTACTACTTTGACATTTTTATATACTTTTCCCCACATAGCATAGAACATGTTACCCTCTATAATTGCTTTTATATACTACTTGACTTAAGGATTGTTTCAAACCTTCTTGCTCCTAAATCATTTTTATTTTTAGCCAGTCAAAACAAGGACTAGGTGGTTTTTAAAAAGAAACCAGTACTCAAGTTGAAGGTATTGTTCTTTTGCTCCTTTCCTACCTAATATGATACCAATGGTTTTCACAGAAAGGAGATAAAAGATATTTTTTTTCTTTTTTAGCTTATTGAAGCCTGATTGTTATATATATAATAACATTTTAAATATATTTAAATATATATGAAAATTTCTTGATTAATTTAAGAGGTAATAAAATTTTGAGGTAACCACTTATTTTTTAATTAGTTTATAGTCTTTTTATTGCTAAAAAGACTATTATTGCTAGTTTATAGTCTTTTTTTTTTTTTTTTCTACCAGGAGTTTTCTACTAGAACTGGATAGTGTATCTAATGATCTCATCACTGCTGTTATTTTAAGTTAATAATAACAATTGACAACTGTGAAATATCCTAGTGTGCCAAGAATTTTATGGATTCTGTAGCATGGAATTTGTGTACTCATAATCTTATTCAAAACATTTAGTATCTACCCTATCATTTTTGAATGGTGATAAAACAACTCAATTTTGCAAAATATTTTATCTCCAACTTTTCACCTTAGTCATCCATGAAGGTTTTCTCCATAAGTTTAAAAATGAAAGGTTCCATCAATCTTTATTTTAATCTACTTTTGTTGTAAGAACTCTAACTCAGAATAGTGGCTATATTTCTCATAACAGGAATTTAAGTCCCTCAACCAGCATCAGGCACTTAAAGTATTGGTATAGCAACATAACAAAATTTCCCAAGCACATGTTTTCTAGATTCAAGGGCTCAAATTGTAATATATATATATATATATATATATGTTAACAAATAACTTTTTGAGTTTATATTCACTATATTGCCAATGGTTATGTTCATACTTATATAAACAAATACCTATATTGAAAACTACATATAAGGAATTTCATGAATACAACAATCCAAGTTCTCAGGTTCTCTAAGAATGTAGGGGGAAGAGGGTTTGGGTGAGAAGAAAAGTGTTGCTCTTGCTTGCTGTAAGTCACATCATGGGTTATCCTGACTCTGACCTTTATTAAGAAAATTTTGGACATATTACTTAAGATTTCTGAACTCCAGTTTCCTCATCTGTAATAAAACAACAGTTACTTATAAGGAAGTTAAGAATTACAGTTCCTGAAACATACAAGCTGATTAACAATTATCTTCTTTTGATTTCTTGTTCATAATGACTCTAAAAAAATAATACTAAGTTTATTTATAAAGATTCATAGGCCAGACTGGGCATGGTGGCGCATGCTTGTAAGCAGCAGCCTAGGAAGCCACAGTGGGGACCAGGGATCATGGTTTGAGTCCTGCTCAGGGCAACGTAGTGAGACCTAGTTCCAAAAAAAAAAAAAAATAGCTGGGCATGGTTGCACGCACCTGTAATCCCAGCTACCTGGAAGACTGAGGCTGGGGATTGCTTGAGTCCATGGTAGCCTGGGCACACAGGCAAAAATGGAGAGCCTAGTCTCAAAAAAAGAAAAAAAAAGATTCATAGTCCAAACCAAGTACATTAGTCTACTTGAGCTACCATAGCAAAATACTATAGACTGGGTGGCTTAAACTATAGAAATTTACTCTCTCTGTTTTTTATAGGCTGGAAGCCTATGGTCAGGGCACCAACCTGTTTGGTTTCTGGTGAAGACCTCTTTGTGGCTTGTAGGTGGTCATTCTCTTACTGAGTCTCCATATGTCAGAGAGAGAGCAGGAAGTTCAGTTTGCTGCTATCTCTTCTTCTCTGGAAGATACTATTTCCACTGGGTCATGAAGATGCCTCGTACATGACTTCATCTCAATTTTCTTACTTCCCAAAATCCCCATCTCTAAATGCTAGCCTGAGGGGAAAGGTTAGGGCTTCAGCTTACAAATATTGGGGAGATCTAATAATTTTTTCCATAATAACAAATTCATAGATTAAGTAAGGTGACAACATGAATGAAGGGAAAGGACATATAAGAAAATAGCTACAAAGGAAATGTGGTAGGATTTACTGATTAGATAAGGTACAATATTTTCTAATCCAAAAATTAGAAACATTTGGTAGGTATTTCGTTTAGGAATGATTTTTTTTTTTTTGCAAATAATAGCTAACCCATCAGATACTATTTTAATCAGTGAAAATATTTGAGGATTTTATATATCAGTGAGTTTGAGGGGGGGCAGTTCTAGATCTGATGCAGGAACTCATTGGCACCAGCAGTTTCTCCCCAGTCTTTACCTCACCATCCTTGGTACAATCACTTTTACTCTTGATACAGGGGTAGTGATGCAGTTAAAAATTGTATTGGTGCTAAAATACCCTGGTGGGAAGAGTCTGAGAGAAAGACCCTGTGTGAGAAAAAATGAAAAGCAGAAAGAGAGGACATATAAAAAGGGAGGAGAGGAACAGGAAAAAGAGAGGCAAGAATGGAGGACTGAGAAAACAGGCCCACATGGACTGACCAGGGAAGCCCCCTGGAAGAGTGAGCTGGTGGTGGCAAGGAGCCATGGTGGGAGAGTGGCTGGCAGAGGAGTAGGTGATATGGAGTCAGATGCCAGAATGGCAGGCTGGGGGTGACCAGGGGCGGCTCAGGGCAAGACTGGTGAATGTGACTATATGACGCCAAAGGTAGGGTTGGTAAAGGAAGTATGTGGAGCCACCGCAAGGCAGCATATTTGAAAGGCTGAGCATCTGTTGGAAAAGTTTGAAGAGGTTTGGAGAAGCAGAGCATCTAGGAATGCTAGAGAGAGAAGAAGCAAAGAGAAGATGCTGGAGAAAGACTGAACTTCACAGGAGTGCCTTCCTCTGAGGTTTGGAGGGGCAAAAGGGTACCATCATGGGTGTATGTCTTTGGGACCTTTGGGACTGAAAATGGGGGCTAAGATAACTGGCCACTTGCGCTTTGAGGACTTTATGTTCCTGGTTAATTTCCCTTGTTATTCAAACCCTGTTGTTTAAATTGTTTTGTAACTTTGACAGCTGTTGTACACATGGGTGATGTGGACATGTGGCTTATTGGTTAGAGGCTTCTTCCTCTTTTTTATCCTGATTTCAGAGTTACGCCTCAAGATCTCATAAATTGCAACCACAGTCTAGGTGTGATATCTCAATGCTAGCATTTTAAGCAAGAAGGAATGGATAGATGTTAAAGGCTTTTGCATATTTTATACCTCTGGAAACAAAGGCTTGTCTGAAAGTTCATTTTTACTCATTAGCTGGTTCTAGATCACATGCTAACTTACCCTGAATGGAAATCTGGAAAAGAAAATAATCTCACTTTTTCAGATTCTACAGTGGACAGATGTTAAGATACTCTTGTTGAAAATAGCTGGACATCTTGTTGGAAGGTAAACTCCTAGGTACTGCCATTAACATAACTGATGCAGTCATTGATAAAGCTAGGAAAATGGAGCTACTTCCTTTTTGCTATATAATTGGAAATTTCAAATTAGAATTCATAGGGGAAGAGGAAGGAAAAATGAAGTTTTTGTGGTGTGAGCTGACTGACATGACTCCCTCCTGAGTCCTGTCTCAGCAGGAAAAAGAAGGGACTGATGACAAAGAGTTGGGAAGAAGAAGACAGGATTCAGCCATTTTGAGATGCAGGCATTTTAGAAGCGGATGTGAGTTCTGCCACATGACTGAGCTGGTCACCTGTAGCCTTGGTCCAGGCTGTTGGACTCATGATTTCAGCATGCACAGGCTGAGTGTGTGTGTTGAGGGAGTCTCATACACTCAGTGTTGGAGTTTGTCCTACCTGGTTGGCTCAGATGCTTTTGGAGTGACTGTGAGCTAGGCCTGAGTAAATGGACTTTGTTGGTTCCTGAATCTCGGAGTTTTTCTACTGCCTAAAGTTGAGAGAATGCCAAAGGAAAAGAAGAATGTCATATCTTTGACTACATTCTTGGAGAAAGCTGGAACATGCCAAAGGAGGAAAAGGATGCCCTGCATTTGGAACATATGCTGAACTCATATTAATTGGACATGTGGTGAGGTGATCAGAAACTAAAAGACACTTCTGGATAATGGTGGGGTAATGGGGTTTTTCATGTTTATCTTGTATATATTTAGGTAATCACTTTAGTAACAAATAGTCTGCTTACTTTAAGAGTCTTATTTGGCTTTGGAAATTACAGCAAGGGCTGTGGGTGGCAAGGAATTCTTAAAGAGATAAACTTGAAGTTTTTTTCCCCTCTGGTTTGGGAGAGCTGGGGCAGCAGCAGGTATATGAATGTCAAAGGCAACAAATCCGTGGAAGTTGAAGGGTGAACAAAGACATTTGCCCAGCTTGCAATAGGTTATGGTTTGAGTCTGGTTTAGAAAAAGCTGGGAAAGGATTCTTAGGTAAAAGAAAGTCTGCCTTCCTCTCTCCTGACATCAGTCTGATCTGCTGCTATAGACATGAGGGCTAATGTAGAGGATTTCTTGAAATGCCTAAAGTTTGGGGCATTGTTATGGCAACATTTACAGAAATCATAATTTGATTATGCTGGGAGAGTTTTGTCTTTCAGGCTCGTTCTAGGAATTGTGGCAGTATCTGAGTTGTTGAAGAATGTTTTACTGTAGTATTGGAAAGTGACCCTGGAAGCTTCTCACCTCACCTGACATCCTCTCCTACTTCTGCACTTTCACAGACCTGCTCGATAGATATGTCTACGTATTGATAATAATTACTGCTGCAAGAAATTCTGAAGTCTTCCCCTGGAAAAAATAACCCAGTTAAAAACAGTGACAGTTGTGTATTAAATTACATGGCATCTCAAATATCTCAGAACCACATTTTAATTCCTTGTCTGACTACCATTATGTAAGAAATGTGATTGTAGAAATCTCTTTCACTAAACATTAGGAGAAAAAAAAAATCTCACCTTCAGAACTGTAATACTGGAACAATATGATTAGAGAAATTACAGATCAGCTTCCTGGGACTAATGACACCTGTGGAAGAGGGTAAGTGTGTCAAGGAGAACAATGAGATACTTCATTTGTGGGTTTTGTGTGCTCTGACATTTTTGCTTCCTGTTGCTTATAATAATCACATGCATACAGTTATTTAGCTCTTTGCATTTGTGAGTCCAGAAGCACTGAACTAACATTAGTTTAATAGCTGTGAGACCCTTGAATTGGGAGGCTATTTTATTTAAATGGCAGCTGTGAGTTCTCCTTTTTAATTCCGAAGGAAGCTTGCGTTTTCTAAGTAAAGTATAAGTGACAGGAAGAAAGAATTGTAGACTCTGTTCATTGTCTCTCTACTCTCTCAGCCCTATGCTCTCCTGTCAACTGTCTCTCTAGTGTTCTCCTGTGATGTTGTTTGTGGAACAAAATTTTCTTCTATGCGGCTCTTCATGAATTTTCACAGCCAAAGTACAGTTAGCTAATAGCAACATACAAGCAGCACTGCCTCTTGGTCCCTCATGGCTAGGAAAGCATTACACCAATCTGAACCGTGATAAGCTAAATGTAAAAATAATGCCTCTTTAGAAAGCTTAAAATCAGCGGATGCTGGCCTCCCAAGTCAGGGTGGCAATTAGCCTAACAACTTGGAGGAGGGAGTTTCTGATTCTCATGATGGATGCAAATTAAGGAAGACAGGAAATCATAGATTTTCAACTGAAAGTGCAGAAATAAAACCTTTTTATAATCTTTGGAAACAACCGAGTAGGTTCTCCTAACATTTCTACCTTTCTATAAATAGCTGCCGACTATGATCATGAGTCATATTGTAAGGCAGTGGTTCTCAAACTTTAACATACAGAAAATACCGCAGTGAAGATACATGCTGCTGCTGGTCCCTACTGTCAGTTTCACTTCAGAGGTCTTGGGTGGGACTGGAACATTTCCTGTCTAGTAAATTGCAGGTGAGGCCCTGTTTCCAGTCTGGCGACCACGCTTTGAAAAACAATCCTAAAGAAAGGATGGGCTTTCTGCTTTTGCCCATACCACACTCCTTTGATTGAGTTTCATTTCCCAATGTTTAAGAATGGTCTGAAATGTTTTTCAGATGACAGTGGCTCTAAAGATTCAAACGTTTTGTGAGTCAGCACCAGGCAGAGTGCTGGCAGCGCAGTGGCCATGTTAAAGCAGAAGGGTACCTTTTGTGCCCTCTACAAACCCAGCTAAGTCAGGCACAGTGATTCCAGGGAGAATGGAGATGTGGTGCACACACCTGTAGCTGGGTGGGTGGCCACAGAGGTCACATGAATGCCCTACTTGGCTCCAGGGAAGAAAACCCATCTCTCCTGTTCACTGACAGGGCTTCTCATATGTCTTTGTTTGGGGTTTGTAGAAGAGGCAGGCTCCGAGGGAGGCGTTACTGTCTCCAAGCTCTCAGTGGTAAAGCAAATTATATCTTTCCACAGGTTAGACTGACTTGACTTGAGGGGGGGCTGCCTTTTCAAGAGAAGTGCTGCGCCTTCCTGGGGGCACAGAAATCGCTCCACACACCTACCACTGTTCTTTTATGAGAGGGGATTGGTTTCCCTGCGAGTCTGTGTGTGCATGTGTGTTTAAGAAAAACCTCCAACACCTTAATTGCAGGTTTCTTAATAGCGCTGTATGAAAACACTCATAGCTTACAAGCATTTATATAATCTGGGCCCTTAGAGTGTCTCTTACACAGTTTTTTGATCTTTGAGGACTTTTCCCCCTCATTTGCTCTGTTTAACTTAGATGAAATTCATTTCCCATCTGTGCTACAAGTTTCCTGTTAAAGTGTCTATATTTCCAGGGTGGAAAAGCATGATGAGACGTGGAGGATTCCGGCGATATTGATATGCACCTTCCTTTTCATGTCTATGACACTATGTGGAGAGGGCGCACTTCATCTCTGAAAATGAAAGAGCTTCACTTGATGCTGCTGAGATGAAAATGATCGCTTTATCATTTAGAAGTCAGCGAGTGATCAACTGAAAAGCCATAAATATGAGGACATAATTAATCCTCTTCTAGTCCAGGACTTCACAGCCCAGTTCCTCGCTCGGAGGACCACTCTGGTAGGGTTCAAAGGAGGGCAGAGATGTCTGCCATTGCATCAAACTCAGAGGACTACAGATGTTTCTTCTAAGCATAAGTCATTTTCTTTAATAGGCAAGTAAGATTCTACTTTCATCAGGCATAGTGACTGACATAAAATCAGTGCTTTTAATTGACTCATGAATGAATGAATATATGAATATCATCCATAAATGTAGATAAGCCCTTCTTGAGCCTAGGAATACATTCAATCTATTATACTGTGTGGGTTAGTGAGTTCCATAACTTTATTTTTCTGCCTTGTAAATCATCCTTCCTCCCAACCTTAAGGCTGTCTTTTCTAGAGGATTGCAGAGAGGAGGGAAAGGCTATTTCTAGTATCCTGGGAGTTGTTCAAAACAAAGGAAGCCGAATGTATGCATTATTTATCTTTTGCTGTTGAACAAATTACCTCAAAGTATAGCAGTTTAAAACAATACGCCTTATTGTTGCACAGGGTTTCTGAGAGATGGTTTGGGCCTGGATCTCTCAGCAAGAATCAGAGAAGGTGTGGTAAGAAGGCAGCCATTAGAAAGCTTGAGGGGTTAGAGGGTCTCCTTCTAAGATCACAGCTTACCACAGAGCTGTTGGTGGCATTGCACTTCCTTACTACATGGGCTTCTGTGTAGGGAACTCAAATGGCTTCTAGCCTCTTCCAGAGCAAGCAATCCAAGAGAGTACTTGTGACTAAGGAGAAAGTCACAGTATATTTTCTTATCTAAAGTTCTAGACTCCAAAGTAACATATCATCCCTTCCTCTCACTTCCTTGTAATTGAGCCAGAAAGTTCAGCCTACATTCAAAAAGAAGAAAATTAGGCCTCACTTCTTAAAGGGAAGCATAGCAAAGACTTTGTGTACATATTGTAAAGAGACAACAATAGAATTAAGGGCTAAAAGTATTTTGAGCTCATTTAGTTCCTGGTAAAATTAAGTAGCAGACTTGTAAGACCTCAAAGCTTCATGCATGACGGTGTCTTGTTGGGAAGTGAGGTGAATTTTGAAGTTAGAAGGGCTTATTGGCACACAAGTGTTATTTCTGAGTGCTAAGCATATTTAAACTATGCAACAGCTCTGTTTGAATTCCTTCTACTGACCTCTGCTTGGACACTGGGGAGGTGATCCAAGGAGCCCAACATATTTAAAAGAGAACTTTAAGAATAAGCAAACATTAAGGTTACAATTAAGGGAGATGAACCCTTAAAAGCAAGATTTCCCTTTGCTGCCCGCAAGTTTAATGCATTGTCAACACTGCCTAAAATAGGAGGAGATTAGGGACTGTAACCATTTAACAAGATTTTTAGCAAAAAAAAAAAAAAAAAAAAAAAAAAAAAAAAAAAAAAAAAAAAAAAAAAAAAAAAAAAAAAAAAAAAAAAAATCCAAAAAACAACAACCCTGCAGGTCAGAACAAAGGGGAAATGAAGTGGTCTGTGGTAAAAGGATATGGGTGCTTTGGTAGAGGGCATAATGTGGTAACACACATCTGAGGAGGTGTGTGCCTATTTTTCCAGAAATATTATAAACAATATTATAAATGGTAGAAAATATTATAAAATTTACTCAATAAGAAAAAAGGAAATTGAATATCTCTTCACAAGAGATTTTTAAAAAATCATTCATTCATTTAATTATTTTTTCACTCTTAGAATAAATGAAACTCTTACAGTGTATTAAACAATCATAAATCTTGGGTGTACAAAGATGAGTATCACCTCATTTCTAATTTAGTGAGAGTCAAGTCTAATGGTGGAGAAAGACACGGAAAATAACTAACTCGTTACATGAAAGGATTATGATGTGTTTCATACAAGGGCTGATATGGAGAGGAAGGTGCTCTATATCTTCTCTGGGTGGTGCCTGGGCCAGGGTAGGGTAGGGGAGGATTGGAGGAAGTTTAACTGAATAAGTAACATCTGACTTTTGAACCTGAAATAGGAAGAGTACTTTAGTGAAAGCAAGGTTATGAAGATTCTAGGCAGTCATGACACATGCTAGTGGACATAAGCAGGATGCCAAATGGAAGCATTCAAGAAACAAAAGTCTATGCTTTGGATGGAACAAAGATGGAGAAATGGTGCACAGGACTGGAATGACATTTTGTGGCCAGTTCTTAAATGTCTCACACATTACACTGTTGAGTTGGAACTTTATCACCGGTAGTCTCCAAGTTGTATAAGTCTACACTTACTCATGCTCTACTGCACAGAGGGGTGAAAAACTGTTTATGGACTGAATGTTTGTGTCTCCTCCAGATTCATGTGTTGAAATCAGAACGCAGACCTTTGGAAGGTATTTAGGGTTAGATAAAGCTATGAGAATGGAACCCTTATGAACAGGATTAACGTCATTGTGAGAATCACAGTAGAGATGCTTCCTTTTTCTTTCTGCTATGTGAAGATAAAATGAGAAGTTGGTGGTTGATATTTCTGGAAGAGGGCTCTCATCGAGCCCATGACAATGCTGAAACTCTGACCTCAGACTTCCAGTCTCCAGAAGATAAGAAATAAATGTTTGTTATTTAAGTCACTCAGTCTATATAGACTCTTGTTGAAACTTCTATTAAAAACTTATTTATTTCAGTAAATAAAAAAGATAAGACTTGCAAATATATACAAATTGAGAAATGCCATGTTAAACAAAAACATTTTTATATAGTAGAGATCTATTTTTTAATTTTAATTTTTTTATTTATATATAAATTTCACAACATTGTAATCTCAAGGATTTTCCCACCCCCCCCATCCTTGCCTTCCTTCCCCCCCTTTCCTTCCTGCTCAAAGTTGTGTGCTTCAGTTTGGTGCTTAGCTTGTTTTGACTTTTCCTCAAGGCTTTTGTTTATTTTTTTTTCACTATATCCCATATATTAGTGAAACCATTTGGTTTCTGTCTTTTTCTTTTAAGGGAAAATAGAGAGAACTTGATAACTGAGTAGACATGGAGATGGCTACTATTTGACTCTATGTGAAATTTATTTGAGTGAAAATAAGATAGCAGAACTACCTACCACAATATATTGTGTGTTCTGAACACCCTTCAAGTAGAAATAAATAAACCATGGACACCTACTCCACAAAAACACCCAGCACAACACTGGTGAGGGCCAAAGTCTCCCTCAGCACCACTGTCCAATTGGGTGGGGCTGGATTAGCCTATGGAAGTGTACCTATTTGTGATTCACCCAAGAGGCAGTGGTGCCATTAGCTGGAAAGAAACTGAGGAGGAGTGAGTTGTGGGACTGAGAGATCCTTGAGTTTGATTTACACATGCTGTCTTTGTGTTTGTGAGGAACATCCTCCTGGAATGCCTTGTGGACAAATGAACATGGATCTAGAGCTCAAGGAAGGAATGGTGGGGAGAAAGGAAGATATGGGAACTAACTGGTATTATGTTATGACTGAAGACATGATGTGTTAAAAGAGGAAAGGCAAGGATACAAAATGGAAAGGGTGAGGAAAGGAAAGGAGGTAAGGAAGTGACAAGACATTCAGAGAGGTAGAAAGAAAACCAGAGGGCTTCTCATAGGAGCCTCAAAAGAAGAGAATTCAAGAAGACAATGGCCAGGGAAAAAGAGCTAGTAAATGAGAGGGATAAAATCCCTGCTGCATTTGTTATTACAAAATTGTTAATTCCCTTAGATTTATTTCAGAGGAAGAATGAGTACAGATGCAGATAAATGAAGAATGAAAAGGAGGCAAGAAGATTGAAACTGGACACGTAAAATATATATATATATATATATATATATATATATATATATATATATATATATATATATTTAGGAAATGTGCACAAGAAAGGGAAGGTTGGGATTAAGTCCAATATGGGCTCTTTCAATACCCTTAGGAATTTCATTTTATGAGTATCCACTTCCTCTTGGCCCTGTGTTCAACACACACTACTCTCCTTATGTGTCAGCCAGACCTCTGTCCTTCCAGCAGAATCTTCCTACTCAGACTTCACTGCTTCTCTTGATACCAGTTTTTCAGATGTATAAACAGCATGACTTTGTGTAAAGGTTGAAGAAAGATTTTCTGTTTTGTTTCTAATTATCATTCTAATTATAACCGGAGTTTATTTTCCTTTTTAACTCTAGCAAACACGTTGGTTCCACATCCCTGTGATACTTTTATAATACCACTTTGTCTTTTTCCAGACTTTGTATACATATGTTTTGTTTATAAAAAAATATAAAAGCTGGCCAGACACGGTGGCTCATGCCTGTAAGCTTCAGCCTATGAAGCGGCCGGGGCTAGGGATCGCGGTTGGAGTCCCTCCTGGGGCCCGTAGCGAGACCTAGTTCCAAAAAAATAGCTGGTCGTGGTGGTGCGTGCCTGTAATTCAGCTACCTGGGAAGCTGAGGCTGGGGATTGCTTGAGTCTGTGGTACCCCGGGCAACGAGAGCCTGCGGTTCCACGGGCAAAAATAGCGAGACCTAGTCTCAAAAAAAAAAAAAAATCTATCTATCTATCTATCTATCTATCTATCTATCTATCTATCTATCTATCTATCTATCTATCTATCTATCTATCTATCTAATCTATCTATATCTATAGATAGATAGATATAGATAGATATATATCTATATAGATAGAGATAGATAGATATATCTATCTAGAGATAGATAGATATAGATAGATATATATCTATATCTATCTATCTATCTATCTATCTATATCTATATATCTATATAGATATATCTATCTATCTATATAGATATATATCTATCTATATCTATCTATCTATAGATATATCTATCTATCTATCTATATATATCTATCTATAGATATATCTATATCTATATATCTGTCTATAGATATATAGATATAGATATATAAGCTATCGAATATCTATTATTCAGACAGAGCTTGTAGGCATCTTTAAGTTCATAAGTGTTTTCTGTTGCTCTTATTTCTCAAAGGTATTTCCTTTGAGTTACCCTCCCCCAAACTCAAATATCACATTGCATCCCTTAGGTGTCACTTTCTTCAGTATACCAATATAGTACCTGGATATGTTTAATGTCTCAATATCCCAGAAAATACTCTCTTCTATTTCCTCTTCCTGAGCATTTATGAAATACGTTAAATGGCACTTTTTTCTGAAGACAATTTTCTTATGTCTCTTTACCCAGGAAGCTCTTGCTTGCCCAGAAACTTTGGTTTGTCTTAACATCTATATTTCTTAAGAAAGTTACCTTTAGTGAGTACCCACCTCAAGTCAGGCTGTATTATTTTAAATTATCTTTGAAATACAATAGTGCTGAAGGTTTTTAAAGCATGGAAATAAAACGCGTTCCCTAGCATCTCATATTTTCATGCCTAATACCTCAAAACAGTCTGGTGGCTCTATCAGGAATAATTTCCTCTGATATAACTGTGTTGCTTTATTGGTAATGTGTGCTGAAATGTTTAGCGATTCTAAGTTTATGGTATTATAATTTTGTTTCGTTTTCCAGGGTCTGTCTGCCAGGGTCCTCAGCAACAATGGCAGCATGCCCGTTTTGATCAATATGTGCTCATTCCCGCTATAAATTCCCTCAAAATGCTTGTGTGGGTGTCCATGATTTATTTATTTCCATTTGCCAATTAGGTCTAGAGAGTCATGCTAATAGACTCCCTGGAAAAAGACAGAAACCTTGAAGAACTGAACCCAAAAAAGAGAAACATTTTTGGCATTCCGAAGCTGGAATAAATTCATTGCTATTTTTGTTTTACCTCAATTAACTTTATCCATCTGAATTCAACCAGTCTTCAAAGAAATCTTATTGCCTGGAGAACTCCTCCATTAACCTGGACTTTTAAAGTTCTTGGGAAATGTATCGTCCATGTGATCAGAGCACCTGAGTATATTGGTAGTTCATTATTATGATGGCGCCGGGGGGCGTCAGCAACGATAATGTCTGTATTTAATGGTATTTGTGGCTTGCCCCTGGCTGGCAATTACCTGCAAAGTGTAGTGGCTGGATTGAAAGCGTGATTGCAGCAGCCCGTTTTAAGAGGTATCCTACTGGCTTCTTGATGATAATTTGACCTGGAGCGTGTGCGTGTGCCTGTGCTTGGCCACGCGGGGGGCAAGCCGTTGCCTCGTTCCTCCTCAGCAGTCAGAGGGAATTCTCCTGGGAGTCTGAACAATTCAAATAATAAATTTCTTCAATATTGGCCTTGCTCAGCCAGCCGAATGTTCTCGATAAAACAGCAACTGGCTGTCCTGAACCCAGCCCTGAAGCGAGAGATGCAGGATGGGGGTAATGCACAGAGTCGGCAGGTCGTGGGGGTAGCAGGAGGCAGTGGGGGAGGGGGTTGCCGGATCTCAGGGGAGTGTTATCGTCCACGGGACTTTGAGTCTGTCAGGAGATGCTGATGATTCAACTAATTTGTATTCATTTGTCTACAGTGGGTGAGGCAGCAGCTGTCACCTTTTTCTACCCTTAACAACGACAACAAAAGCACTGAACAGCTTGGATAAGTACCACTACCCCCAGCACTGGGGCTGAAATACTGATGGCACACCTATACAGAATTGGCAGTGAACAAAGCAGACCACACAGTACTTCAGACACCCACTGGGGCATGCAGGGTAGGAGGAAGATAATAGCAGCAGAAACTCATGTAAATAGTAAACCCCAATCCTGGAACCTTCTCTCTCTCTCTCTCTCTCTCTCTCTCTCTCTCTCTCTCTCTCTCTCTCTCTCCCTCTCTCTCTCTCTCCTCAAATGGAGCTACAGAAAGCCTGTGGCCACTGATGTCTATTTGATGTATTGCTTTAACAGTTTTAATTACTTTATTTCCATTTAGAATAGAAATTAATTAAAATGTCTGCCAGTTATGAAAAGTTTCATATGTTACAAAGAACTTTTTTTAGATTCTATATATTTGTCTTATTGTAAAATCAATATCTAATCACTACAGAAAAATTAGAAAGCAGGGATAAGCAAAATAAAACAATATAAATACCTAACACACTACCCTTGCTACTAGGTAGGCACTGTTACAAATGATTTCATACTTTGGTTCATTAATTCTCAAAGCAACCTTCCAAGGTAGATGCTTGCCTACCCTCCTACTACAGATAAGAAAATTGAGGGACAGAGAGGTAAAACTGCTTTGCCTAAGCACTCTGGCTGCAATGTGTAGGCTGCTCAAGATAAACTCAGGAATAGCTTAGAGTTAACCCCACACTTTTTTCTGTTGATATAAAAAAGAAGTCTGATTCACTAGTATATCACATATAAGTATATACTTTCTGTATGTTTTATCTATTTCTACTAGAGCTGGAAGTAGTCGTTTTATTTTTCTGATCTTATAAATGAAGAGATAAGCTTGGGGTGAGTACTTTGTCCAAAATCTATGACTTTGGTAGAAGAGAAACCTTTGTCCGGTTGAACCTATCACAAAATTTTTTCCTCCATGTTAAGCAGATCACTGTTTTTTCTATTTTCGTTTTGATGAAGGCATATTATTTTTCTGATGTATGATATGTCTTTGCCTAGAAGGTGATTAAGTAATATAGTGAGTTCTCTCAGTGCCCCACCCAAATTTGACCTCCTAGTTGGCCCACCCATCTCCTCAGCACCTGGATACTACAGTCCTGGCTTAAGGCCATTTTGAACTGTCATCCTTTTTAGAGAACTGACTTTGGTCTCTTCACCCATCTCAAGATCTGCATCCAGGAAACCTTACTTGGGACAGATAGGAAGCGCTGGTGTTGACAACATGATGCACAATTCAACAACCATACCAAGGACGGGGAACCTTTTCAAGCCCTATGACACTTTTCTACTCTTTAGGCTTACAGATTGCCTTGAATCAGTAAGGGTAGTTTGTCCCTAAATGTCCAGTGACAATTTTTTCAAAGTGTTTTGTTAAGGTGACTTAATGGACCAAAGAAAGTCCCAAAATCCATTTTGAACACATTTAATTCGGGGTCATTTCTCATGTTTCCATATTTCTAAGCTTTAATACTTTTCTATTTCAAATCAATTACTTTCTATTCATTCTTTAACCACACATATTTCAGAGATACAGAAGAAGAATAGTTATGAGTAAAAACCTTGCCTCCACTTTAATTTCACAGTACCCCCATCTGCTTCCATATCCTTGCTGAAAATTTCCTTTTCTCCATCTCCATAATTTCACGGTCAGCTTTCTCCTCCAACATGTACATCCAGCTGTTAAAGCACTCTCCAACACAGCCATCTCATTGGGTCCTCTTTCCTGAGGCAACACTGAAACTTCTGCCTCAAATTCCCTCTTTTAAGATCAAATGTAGGTACAAAATTCAAAAATTTAAGAGTAATTTTTGAATACAATCATCACCATTTCAGGACCTAGAAATATTTCAGAAGTGGAGGTTCTGTCCTGTACAATTTAATAGTGTTTAATTTTTTTCACATTTCTGTTTTTCATATTAAAATTTTTTATTTCATATTTCATATTTAAATTTTTTCATATTTCTGTTTTTCATATTTCTGTTTCTGTTTTTATATTTCTGTTTTCATATTTCTGAACATCTGAACTGATTACTTACTTTTTATTTATATTTTTGAAAGTCTCTGAGCTTCCTGCCTTCCTTTCCGCTGCCATCAATTGCATCTTCTTTAAGAGCCATTGAAGTCATCTTCCTGAATCTCATTCTTCTCAGGGGACATCCATGCTCAAAAACTCTCCTTTGGCTCCTGTTGCCTATTGAAGACTATTTTCAAAACCCTTTAGACCAATCTAGTAAACCCTTAACATTTATGGGACTGGAGTAAGAGAGTAAATGAAACCTCTAGCTCCCTCCATTCTTTTTTAGATACTAATGTCATCCCACCACGAAGGAACAAGAAGACAAGTATGTGAACACCTGACAATCAAATTCTTTCCATAACCCTCCAAACTCCATAACCAAATGGTCACTCTTGGATCTATGAGCATCTGTCATTAAAGATTCTTGACTAAATTAAAATTAGATTAAACAATGCAATCCATTGAAGACTGTTAAATCCCTTTCATCTATAGTTTCCTCTTTCTTCTTTTTTGTTCTTTGTGATTCTTCATAATTGCAAAGAAACTGGAGTTTTTGTCTCATAGGATTTTTCACTTTCAGCACTTTGAGGCATGAACCCCCATGTTGTTTAATATGCTGCTCTGCTCTTTGATTTTCCTGTCATGGCTTACTATGGAAACTTGCTCAGAGTCATGTTTGATATTTTTGGCAAAATATCACTTCACTGCAAACTCCCTAAACCCTCAGTGGTTTACTACAACTAATATATTTCTTGCTCACAGGATTTGCAGCTCTTCTCTCCTCCAGGCTCTGGGTTGTATTCATACTTCTGTACCTACCTTCTCATTCTAGGACTCAGGGTATGGGAACAGCTACTACCTGATGTCTGCAGTTTCCATGGGTGAGGACAGAAGCTCAGGGTGAATAGAGCCAAACCACACAGATGCATCTGCTTCTGTTTGGAGGTAGCATATGTCAGATTTGCTCACATTCCATTATTCAAAGGCAATCTTGTGGCCAAGTTCAAAGTCAACAGGGTGTGCCAAGAAATCATTTCAAGGTTGGAGAGTAGATGAATAATTACAAATAAATGTTTTGTGGTTTGCTTTGTTTATTTTTGCTTATTCAGTGGTTATGTTAGCATCATTAAATCATGAAGAGTTATAAATGATAGGTTCTATTTGTGACATTTTCCTACTATTATGAGCTGCAATGTCATATGAAAGGGAGTTTTCCTTCTTTATTTGGTTATTTTAAGGTACAATTTGTAAAGGAAAGGCAAGTTGAATATTTGGTGCTTTCTTTTCAATTGTTTGTTATCATGATAAAACATGTTCTTCATAATCATTAGAGTGACCCATGAATACTTTGAAACAGGGTGGGTATCATTATGAATTTCATAGATTTATACATGTTTGATATGTTCCAATCTGCTGAAGTTGTTATTAGTAATGCTATCCTTATTAAATGATCACATTGCTGACAAATGTTTCAGGATCATTTTGTTCATTTTCTTTCCAGACCTGGAACCTGACATTTCACCAATTAATTATAGTTTATTTTAGTGGAAAATGGTATAGAGTCTCTAATGTTGGCACTAGATGTGTTCTTTGGTACTAGTCATTCTTTCTAGGCCTTCCATTGCACAGAACTTAGAAATATGTTTTTATTTTGATAAAAATATATGTGAGTTCATATTAATACCTCTTCCAATTTCAATTAAGGTTTTTGTCAAATCTTTTATTTAATCCAAATCTGATATTGACTTAAGCAAAGGTTAAAATATGGTAATACAACCAGGACAAAGTAAACAGAGAGTTCAACTTGTTGATACTAAGGGATTGTTACTGATATTTTCAGGTGTGACAATGTTATAGCAGTTGTATTTCTAGAAGAATACCTTATCTCCTAGAGATGTACACATGCCAAAATATTTACAATTAAGTTACATTATCTATGGAATTTGCTTCTAGAGTATACAAAGGTTATGGAAGTAGAAGTCTGGATGAAAGAAAAACAAACAGTGAACTGTTAATTTTTGGGAGCAGAGTGATGGGAGCATGAGGTTTATTACTCTAATCTGTACATTTTTGTGTGTTTGAACTTGAAAATAATTTAAAAAGTACGCTCTAGGGGAAAATTTAATAAAATGGGACAATGTTTGCATTATATAATTAAGTGAAATATAGGTTTGCTACTTTGTAAAATAAGTTTGAATTTATAGAAGAAAAAAAAAGACTATAAGAACTTTCCCTAATTGATGAATGGGTTTCTCTGTGTTACAGATCATCATTTTTAGAGTTTGTATTTTTCTGTATATTCCAAGTTTTCAATGGGAATATATACTAATTTCATAATGAGATAAAAAAAGAGAAATGTTATTGACTAAGTGTTTTTAAAACAATGAGGACTTATCCATTTCCTTGTTTGTATGCTTTTATGATAATGGCATCTTCCATTTTCAAGCTATTACCAAACGCTGTTACTGTAGCTGCCTGAAAACCTGTGCACTCTTTCTTGCCACTCTTTTCTAATCTCCATCTCCCCTGTCAGAGGCCACCCTCATCTGTCTTTCTCAGCTGAAAACCCAGAGTCTTGGAAGTCAGGACCTTAACTCAAAGTGGAAAGAATACAATTTTACTTCTCCTGCTACTTAGGGTCTCCTCTCTGTTTCTTGTCTGGCTTAACTTTTTTCAGACTTTACACTTTTTTAGAGCATTTTAGGTTCACAGCAAATTAGAGAGGGTGGGACAGAGTTCCCTATACCTCCTATCCCATGCAAGCAGCATCTCCATTTTTGGCCACCAAAGGTACATTTGTTACATCTGAGGAAACTACAATAGCACATAATTCTTACCTAAAGTTCATGATATATCTTGGGGTTCCCTCTTACTGTTGTTTCTTCTAGGAGTTTGGACACATTATGTTGTCATGTATCTATCATTTTGGAATCATGTAGAATATTTTCACTTTTCTAAAAATCCTTCCTATGAGGTCTGTGCATCTAACTACAAAGTTCTTCTAAGTTTCAGTTTCAACATCTGTAAGAAAAATATTTTTCCAGAGTCTCACCTTTTTATACCCAGCTCTGAACTGCCACCGATGCTTTTGTTCTATCCACCGTGTTGCCTTTTCTAGAATGTCATATTATGAACCCTTTCAGACTGGCTTCTTTCTCAGTTAATTTGCATTGACATTTCTACCATGTATTTTCATGACTTGATAAACTCATTTCTTTTTATTTCTAAATAATATTCCATTGACTTAATTTTTCATTTCTAATTTTCTTCTTTATATCTTATAATTTTTAATATTAAGAAGACATGGCAATCATAGAGCTTTTATAAAATGCCAGGCACTTTGCTAATTACCTGGCATATGCTAACATAGTTAGTTCTCAAAACAGCCTTGGGATTTATGAATCACTTCTAATATTAAAGATGTACCACATTCTTAATGGATAGAGGAATACTATCACCTTACTATTTCACGCTTCTGTGGTCTTAGTTGTCAGGTGTCCCAGCAAGCACAGCCTGAGCCACATTCTGCAAGGTCAACCGGAACAGCAAATGCTTTGCAATGGTTACCATTTCCTGAGGAGAACCACACATCCCTGTCAGTCCCAGCCAGCTGTCAAGTGCTGCACACAGGCGATGAATCATACTTTTGCCCTTAGGCAGTCCAACTCCTCTTAATTATCATGTTTAAATATCCACCCCCAACTGGACCTGGGATAATGAAACAGCTCTACAAATAACTGAGCATGTGTACCTACCCTTTCCTAGAAATATCTAGTCTTTTCCTGAAACTCAATATATATGAATAACCTTTGTATGAATATTTCAACGAGTGTGTATAACCTTCCTATAAAGCAAAAAGCCCTTTACAAGTTAGGGAACCTGGGTTTGGTTGCAAAACCTGCCTTGGTCCTGGCTTGCATAATTCAATGGACCCCTTTCTGTTGATGTCTTCATGATTTGGTTGGCACACAGGACTGGGACCTTAGTAGATGTTTCGTCTGATTAAACATACAACTCTGCAGCACAGCAATTTCTATCCATGCTGCATTTGGGCAACTCAGAGACAACTAAAAACTTGTAGAAGAAGAGGAAGAGTTGATTTAAATTCATGTCTGTCTGACCCAAAGTTCATGGTTTTCCAACTGTGCCCCGCTGCTTTCTTTTAAAAAGCAAAGAAGAAGGACGTACCCTCAAATTACTCTATTGCAGAGATCTCTAAAGTCTCATCAGGAATTAAAAAGGGATTGTGTTATATTTATTTAATATTCTGTGTCCCATGTGCTTTCGCATTAGCCCTATAAACTTGTTATTTTGTTATTGACTTCATTCCAAGTAGAATTCAGCATGCACAGTAATAAAATTTTGGGTTAAGTAAAGTCTTGTTAGAAAGACTACAGAGAACCAACTCTAGGGGTGCTTTATACCCCTATATATAGGGGTATATATATAAAGCTTAATACCCCTATATATAGGGGTATATAAAGCCCTATATACCCCTATATAAACCCCTTATATATAAGGGACACAGGCCCCCAATCCAAGGAAGGCATTAAGAGGGAGGAATGAACAGAAAGAAAAAGGAATCCCACCCCGGTGAGTGAGGAAACCTGTGGCTGGGAGGCTTTGCTGTCTCCGGGGTCTTAAAAGCAAGTGAAGAAACTAAACCACACTCTCTTCAAGGAAATGTCTGTACATCAACTTTAACATCTCGAGCAATGACATCTTTGGCATGGTGCTTCTTAATGAAAACATGTTCTTTCAAGTTGTGAAAAAAATAGAAAGTCCCTAAAATATAAAGCATGCCTTTTAGAAATTAAAACCAAGCCAAGCAGTGTTTCTATGGAGGGCTCTCTGCCAACAGATTTGAGTCTATCTTGGAGAACATCTTCCCTTTGGGAATGTCTATTTAGTTTCCCTCTTCCCAGCTGAAGGCAGAATGTTGCCATTGCCACAGCCCTGGAGGACTGTCCATGGCCGGGATGATGGAGCCTGCTGAGAAGAGGATTCCTCATGTGGTACCTCCTTCTCATATACATGCTGATCTGATGCCCTTGGGATCTGGGTGCCATACTGTATTGGGGGAGAACCCGACAAACCATGGGGAAGAGGTTGTCTGTGAAGATATTTGCATTTTTACAGGAAAGAAAATTTCTCTTGGGGAGAAAATGCCTTACATATGAGAAAAAGAGCATGGTGGCGTGCACCTGTTGTCCAAGCACTGGGAGACAAGAAGCTTGGGACCACTTGAGTTCACGGGTTCAAGACTACCCTGGGCAACATAGCAAGACCTAGTCTTGATAAAGCAGCCAGGCACCGTGGCAGGTACCTGTAATTCCAGCTACCTGGGAAGCTGAGGCTGGAGCTCACTTGAGTCTGCAGTGCCCTGGGCAACTTGAGTCTGTGGTACCCTGACCAACATAGCAAGACCTAGTCCAAAAAAAAAAAAAGATATGAGAAAAATGTTTAATTATGAAAATTTCAGGCTAGGGGAAGCTAACATGGTGGATGTTCAGGGGGTAGATAAAGTCTCATGCACCCATCAAATTACACTGTGTAGAAGCACAGACAGTGGACGTGAAATCTTTACAGAGTGTTTTTATCTGGGGCACTGCTGTCTGTGGACCTTTTATTACAGTGAAAGAGCTGAGAGATGAATAAGGCAGTGCTGCAGAGTGGGAAGGAGAGAGGGGAAGAGGATATTAATAAAAATAGTACAATAGGGGAAGTACAATACAGTAAATGACTTTTAACTAGTGTGTATGCATGTGTATGCACATGTGCATGTGCCTGTGTCCTATAGGGAAGACCTTTGGGGCCAAATTCATCTTGGAAATCTTTCCTCTCACCAGAACCTAGCAAAGTTGACAAATCCATCCATTCTGCTCAAGCAGGATACCGAGGAAAATGTATTCCCAGAAGCCTCTAAGCAAGACAGAACTTGAGGAGACCCATCCCCTTCCTGATGACACCAAAGTTGCCCAAATCCATGTGGAAGCACAGAGTAGATGTAGTTAAGATACAAAGGGACAGATTTGAAAAAAATGAAAGTTGAAAAATATGAACTGCGAATAAATGCAGGCACATTCTCTGAAATTTCATTTATCCCGGTTGTAAGGACCTGATTCATTCAACCTGAACTGTGAAAACAATGTTCCAACGTGGAATATTGGGAAATGTGGGTAAGTGCATTTTAGAAAAGAATTAGAAGACAATACAGAATTAGACTTCAAACCCAAACCAGTCAGCTCGGAAGGCAATCTTGGTTAATTACTTTTTTCTATTAAGTTGTATTTACTTAGTCTATGTTCTAGACACATCTCTGTTACAGATTAATTCAATCTGACACCAACACTCTTTGAGGTGCTATTTTTTCATCCCATTTTATAGATGAGTCCTTTCTGAATAAGGAAGAGATAATTAAAATTGACCACAGTTCTGTCATGTGTTGGTAGCAGAGCCAGGATTCAAACCCTGGGAGTCAGAGTCAGAGTCAGCATGCCTCTGCATGTATGAGGTAAATTCCAGGAAAAGAGAACTCTGAATACAGAAATCCTGCTGCATGAGCTGGCTTGGAGGCCAAAGTTTCATAATGTTGCTTGCTCAAGCTCAATTTGTATTCCATAATCAATTTATCAACTGTGGAAAATAGAACCCTATCTCACGGTTCTAGGACCAACTCAGACACTTAAGCTGCTTATACACTCCCCCCCACCCATCCCAATCTTAATTCCTCCTGTGAATGGTCGCAGTATTGCTGTCCTCCTTCAGGGGAATGTCTTTGTCTATTTATATGGAATTTTAATATAAATAACCCTCCTGGGAACACAGGATGCATTTGGTCCCTTACCTACACCTTCCTGAGACATCCTCTTTCTTCACCTTTGCTCAAGAACAGTGACTCATCTCTTGACTACAACCCTATCTATTTTCTCTACAAAAGAGCCACCAGCCTTCTAGGAACCTCAGTTCTTAAGCAATATTGAAAAGAGACTGAAAAAAGGGGACCACCGGTTTCTTTCAAACATTTGGAAGACGAAGATCTTTTTGACAGGATGCATCAGAAATTCACCAAGGATAAAACTCATATTATTTATAGCTTGTTGTGCATTTAGTGAATCATGGCTAATTCATTTCATTGTTCTGGTTCAATGACTCTAGCTTTTTTTTCTCATTGTTTTACCGAATTCTGGGAAAAGAACATCTTCACTTATCACAAAGGAGAGGTGTTCGCACAGGGTTGACCAGCTTTCCCCACCAACTACCATTTGCAATAAAATTCTGATGCCCATGTGTTTGAGTAGACTAGCAGCAATGACCTCCATCCTTCTAGGCCAGTGTGGCCCAAACAGCGTTGCCCTAGCTGCCACTGCTTATGCTGCCTGTTAAAAGAGCAGAGAAAGCTCTGTGTCTCACTTAAAGTCAGTTTTGCATTTCTACATGAACAAAGAATGATTGGAGTCTACTCAGGTTAAGGTGTTCTGACTGTGGGGATTAGTTTGTGCCCCATATTCTTGGAGGAAAGGCAAACCTGGGCCCTGGCTTGCAGCTTTGCAACAGATGTGGGGACAAAGGTAATCAGATCTGTAACCACACTGGTAAGATGTGGGTTTTGGTTTCCACATATAAAAGTCAGTGTCCAGGGCAAGTTGTTGGCAAAACAGAGTAGAGGGAAGTTTTTCCCCCCTTCTAGGATTTCCTGCATCTCTTTTAATCCCCTTTTCTCTTATCCCATCCCAAGATTTCCAAACCTTATTTTTTTTCTTTAACTCATCAATATTTTACCTTCAAAAGAATCAGAAATCTTTTCCCTAGGTTGTGGAAGTGTTTGGCAATAGAGCAGACTTCCTAGTTTTTTACTGTTGTCTGTGAATCTTAGAAGAGCCAAAAAAGTACAGATATGAGGTGGCACAGACCCTTAGAAATCTACATTGTGAAAAACACCCTCAGGAATCAGAGTGCTAGTTGTTGAATGAAGGAGGAACTCAGGACATTACTGCAGGGGCTTGATGGAGTCAGGCTCCCAGGACTGATCCACTGCCTCCTCTCTCTTCCACCTTATTTAGGGGCTTTGCCGATGTAATCCACTCAAGGTGAAGTCATCCAGGAGTAGGGTACACCCTGATGCCATGTTACTGGTGATAAAAAGAGGAGAGTTGCAGAGATGAATACAGAGGGAAGATTGGTGAGGACACATAGGAGAGAGCCATGTGACAAGTGAGCCAGTTACAGACATCACGTGTTCATTACCAGGGTGTCTCAGATTGCTGGCAGTGCCAGAAGCTAAAAGAGGCAAGAAAGAATTGTTCTCTACACTTTTTAGAGGACGCATGACTCTAACACCCTGATTCTGAACTTCTAGACTCCAGAAATGTGAGACGTGAGATGTCTGTTGTTTTATTTTTCTTTCTTTTTTTATTTAAATAATATATATATGTATATATATATATATATTTCACATCATTGTGATTCCTGGGGGTCACCCACCACCTCCCTTCCTTGGCCACTCCATCTGGTCCCCTCCCCCAGTTGTGTACTTTCATTTGGTTGTCCATACATTAGTGAAACCATTTGGTTTCTGTCTTTTTCCTTCTGACTTGTTTCTGCCAATATGATTTCTTCTAGATACATCCATGCTACAAAAAAATCGTCAAATTTGCCATTTTTAATTGATGTGGAATATTCCATTGTGTGTATATAACATGTCTTTTTCATCCAGTCATCTGTTGTTTTTAAATCACCCAGCTTGTGGTATTTTGTTATAGCAGCCTTTACAAACTAATACAGTCTCCCCAAGCAAAGTTCCAAGGGGTAGCAATGATTCCTGCCTAAAGCCAGTCTTGCCATTGAATGAGCAACACAAGTCTTTATCCCTGGCCTGACCTTAGAATATGGTGTTGATGACCTTAAGCTGCTTCCTGAGCTTTTAGAGGAAGAACAGGAGATTGTGGATCTACTTGGGTATCTTTAGGATTAAACCAAAGACCCAGAAGCTGGGAGGAACTCGATGGTGAAACCAAATAAATTCTGTTTTCTCTGGGTCTAGAGAAAACAGACTTTTTGGTCTGCAAAGTGGTGCTGGGTTCATCTGGCCAGAGTGTGTCAGGCCTGAGGATTTCCTGCGACCTGAGTCATCATTACGTTGACATCTGTGCTTCCTTCATGGATGCCTGCCATTGGCCCTGACTGAGATCCCTGACTGTGTAGAAGGAGAAAAGGGAAGGGGTTGGGGTAGAGATTGTGCTCAGCTCTCCATAAGCTTCTCCAGGTCCCAGCAAGCTGTGTGCATTACAGGAGGTTGTTGGAGGTGAGGTGATCACAGTGATTATTTCAGAATGCCTGTGGTCTGTCTCATCTTACTTCACTCTTTGACACTCTTCTTTCTTGAGTGTGTATCTGTACAGGGTCCTGGAAATAATAACAGTTATGAAAACTATCATTTATCAAGAGCCATATAGTGTTAGCCTATTATTTTATATCCTCAAAGTAACTACAAGGGCATGTACATTCCCCATTTTCCAGATTAGGCTTAGAGAGACAACAGAATTTGTTCAGGTTTACAGAGCCATCAATGGCTGAACCAGCAATTAAGGGCAGACAAGACCATCTTTCCACTGAATGCACCACTTGTCCACAGAGACAAGCACACCTTCAGCTAGCTTTAGGCACCAGAATTCTCTGATAGGCATGTTGTATTTGACTTAGGATAGCTTCCTGGAGGCTTAGCTGATTCTTTATAGTTTTCATGGCCATTGTCATTATCAGTGGTCTCTGTGTAGTTTTCATGCCTTTAAAAAATATATATAATATATACATCAAGGAAAATAAATGAAAACTCTCCCAGATTAAGCAGAAAGAACAGAAAGGTCTCTAGTCACTTCATAGTTTCTGCAATAGTTGCACTTCATTAAAACCCGATTTGCATTTTATTTAGAAAACCCTTGTTACACCTAGGGTATTCGGAACACACAGCTTGCCCAAAGAATTACTGTAAACCAACACAGCATCTTGAATTTAGGAAACAGAAAAGTGGAAATGATCCAAGACCCATGGGGTATCTAAATGCACCTCACTTCTTTATATACTTAAAGGGCTGGCTAAGGACAAGTTTTGTCTTGCTCCTAAATTTCTGAAAATTATTTGATCAACACTTCAGGCTTTTGCATATGTATTTCTAACCTGTGAGCCTCTATAGCAATTAAGCATAATTGTTAAATTTTGCTTTCATAAAAGAGAAAGGTCAAACCAAGGGGATTAGACAAACAGGGTTATTTCATTTTCAAAATGAGAACTTAAAACTTCTCTGATGAAGGTTACTTGTAGAGATGGCTCTGATGGGCGATTTTCAGAAAGTTCTAGCTGAAGAAATGACCCTGTTGCCATGGAGGACTTAAGCTTGTCATGAAATAGAGGAGTGGTCATGAGAATTTTCCTGTAAAGCGCCAAAGAAAAATTTCTGTAGCTTTTGCAACTATTCACTGCTGCCATTTTAGTGTGAAAGTTGGTCTGGACCTTGCACACAAATGAAGCAGAAGACCTGATGCAAGAAAAATTTGCTTTATAAAACAGGCAACTGACTGGGTTTGGCCCATGTGCTATGGTTTTCTGGCCACAGACATAGTCCAACCAGAGCAAAAAGTTATCTAAACATTAGAAGAGGTGGTTGAGATACTCCATTGCAGGACATTTTTTAAAAACAAGAGAGGCAGTTGATTGTTTAGGTTGATTGACATATGAGGGGCAGAGCTGAGTGGCCTGGTGACACTGTATGAAGTGGAAACAGGTGGGCTGGAGGGGAGAAAGCTCTTTCTTTTGCTGCCCAACTTGCTGTGGTAATGTTGGAAGGAGACATGGAAAGAAATGCATGGAGGAGAGATGAGTGGAGACACTTGGAAGAGACACATGGGTGAGAGTCCTGTGGGGACGTTGACAATAGCCACCGTTATCTTGATGCGGTATCTGCTTTTGTCCTAGTTTCTGGAACCTGATTGAGAACCCTTTTCCTGTGACTTCCTGACAGAAGGTGACTTAGATGTGTGGGAAGTTTTCAGACCTCAGCCTCTGGCCCTACCTTGTTTGGTTGGGCATTTACCCAGTAGGGGATGGGTAATTTTTAATGTTTTATTGGAAAACTCTAACTAGGAATTTCTCTCTCTCTCTCTCTCTCTCTCTCTCTCTCTCTCTCTCTCTCTCTGTATACTAACTGTATTAAAATTCTTTCACACAGAGTCTGCTGTGCCTTCATGCACATGGGTGGCCAGATCTGTTTAGAGTATGCAAGTTTCAGGGACCCCTGGTGATGCAGTAATGGTCCCATTGTTCCTTTCCCTCCCTATCCCATGATCCTACCCCTTCCCCTCCTAGGGGTCAAGGGAGCTGTTTGATGTACCTGTTAAAGTTAAGAATTCTTGCTCTTTGGGTGGTATTGGCAGAAAGCAGAAGGTAGATGGAACAATATGTGTCAGTAGGGCCTAAAGAGATCTTGTAGTATGCCTGGAAGAGAAGGAAAGAAGCATGCTTTTCTTACTTTCCTATGCCTCGGAGTACACAGAACTTTGCAGTGTCCAAGGGTGGCATGGAGACTAGCAGACAAGTAGGAGATGTGGAGTCTTCTGGCTACACTGTTGCCCCTTAGGGTAAAGATGTGTTCTGTGAGGGGCTAGCTCTGCCTGTGGGAACCATACGCACAGCGTATCCCCAGACTTGTGCAGATGCTACGGGAATAAAGGGCCACCACAACAGAACTGGGTCTTCCTCCCAGTGCTGATGCTCTCAGATGGGCACAAAAAGTGGATTCTCTTTCTTCACAGCCTTGCTTGAAGTTGGTAAAGGTGAGGTAGACAGTATTATTTCAGAAAGAGAAAGCTTAGAACAATAAGCAGTGACACCTAATAGTACCGAATTTTGACATAATGCTCAACAGAGAGGTTCAGAACCCAAGACTTTAACAACCAAATTATATTACCAGGAAAAAAAAAGAAAGAAAAGACTCAGTTGACTAGACTAAGGTTTAAATAAGAATAGATGAAAATCAGATGAATATTCTGAGTAGACTTGGAAGGTTGAAAGAAGTTTTGAGAATATAGCAAGCTTCATTAAAAAAAATCATTTGCATTATACACCTCAGGCCAACTCTTATATTTATACTTGAATAGCATTGCTGAAATGTCATTTTGTAGCCTACTATTTTCACTGGGCAATGTATCAGGAACATTTGTCCAGGTCAATATATAGTGTCTCCCACAACGTAATTTTTAGTGTCTATGTAGCATTCCATCATATGAATGTATTTCATTTAACTAGCTTATCATTGGACATTAAAGTTCTTCTAGTTTTTTTGTGTTATAAATAAATTTGATGAAGAATTTTACACATAAATCTTTTTCACACATCTCTGATTATTTCCATAAGATAAATTCACAGTTAAGGAGTTGCTGGGACATGGGGTATTCACATTCTAAATTTTTTAACACCCTTCAGAGGGTTAGTACCAATTTACACTTCCACTAGAAATCAAATTTTTAAGACCAGTTTCCTGTTCTGGTACCTCATTTCTGACTCAACAATGATTTGAACTGACTAACAAGATAGTGGTCAATCAATTTCCTTTTCATTTCTATGTCATAGGATGAATGTACTAGTAAAATCAGCAACACTGTTAGGTGTTGGACTTTATCCCCAGTTCAGCTACCAAGATGACCATGTCTGTGTGACAACAATAGTAATGGAGTTGGCCTTTCCTGAGAGCTCTTCCTACCGCAGGTCGCATTTACAACGCTCCATCGGAGCTTCGTCTGGTAAGGTAAGTGCTATTCTCTCTGTTTTAAAGAAGAGGAAACTGTACCCTAAAGGCTGTACTTTGATCAATGTAGTTTCTCCCTCTTAAAATGTATCATCGTCACCTGAATTGTTTCAGTATTTCTGCACATTGTATTTCTCTTAATTTGCATCTGATCTTTTTTAGACTAGGCCTCGCTATTTTTGCTCATGGAACTGCAGGCTGACGCTGCCCAGGGTACCACGGACTCAAGCAATCCCCAGCCTGAGCTTCCCAGGTAGCTGGGATTACAGGCGCGCGCCACCACGCCCAGCTATTTTTTGGGACTAGGTCTCGCTGTGTTGCCCCGAGCGGGACTCGAACCTCTATCCCTAACCCCAGTCTCTTCATAGGCTGAAGCTTACCAGCACACATCCGGCTTTGCATCCAATCTTAATGCAAACCGTGCCCAATCCGATCTTAGAGAGTTCATTTTCTCTTTTACAGATTAAAACACTGACTCAGAAAGATTCTCCTCCGGATCTGAAATATTATGCTCGGTGGGTCTTGGGGTCCCCTGTGGCAAAAAGCCTGTGGACTCTCCCTTACTGCATCTTCAGAATGGAAATGCATTGTAGCTCTAATTCCCAAGCACAGTGTTGTGACCTCCTGTCCCAGTCCGTTGTGCAGTTTACCACAGGTAATTTGTTATAAACCACACAGATGTGAGGTTTGCAGACGGTATACTGATCATGCACATTGAAGTGGACTTGAGATTATCCTTGTCCTAAGGTCACTTTTGTCCGAAGGTCACTCTCCCACACTTTGCTGAGGGCTTTCAGAAGGCACAGAAGCAGGCGAGGAAGCAGAAGACACAGGAGCAGGCGAGGCAAACAGACCACAGCACAAGTTATCTCTCTGCCTGGGAAGCAGGTGACCTGTCATTGCGGATCAAGCAAAGGGAAAAGCATTGGGGTAGTGCAGCTCCAAACTGCAGGATGAAGGGGAAGGGGCAATAAAAATGACAATAGTGGGGGAGGGTGTTCTTGCCTGTGCAGTAGGAAAAAATTGTTAAACATATTCGTTGCCAGTCTTCTTTCCTAAATTAGCATCAAGAAGTCAAATTCAGTTCCCTACACCCCCCCCCCTAAAAAAAAGAGACAAGCTATGTGTGCACAGCAGGGAAAGATAGTGAGAGCAAGATATTTATGCTTGAACTTGTCGAAGGCTATCAAATGGCCATGGAAAGAATGGACCTCCTGAAAACTTTGTTGTTAAATAAATGTTTTCCCATCAATGAACAGCTTGCCAAGGCCAGATAAGCAGCATGAACACCAGAAAAAAACGCTATTTGTTTATTCAGAGACTTGTCCTTAATAATTCATTTGCTTATAACTTCAGGAGGAAATGGCAACCCCTCACCCTCTGACTGGTTGGGAAAGGTCCCCTCTGACAATTTGAGCTGTCCTTTTCTTTCCTAAAGGGCAGCTCAGGTTATCAGCTTCTGGCTGGCTGGTGAGCAATTACAGTCACTGAGGTCAAGGCCCATGGGCCACAAAGCTAATTAGTAAAGTTAACTCATTGTATTTCACAATTACAATCCTGATGCCTGATTCCAGAGAGGCACTTTATAATTAAACACCTATGTTCAGGCTAGCCCACACCCAGCCTGAATTGGAGAAATGCCTCAAAGCAGAATCATTTCAGTATAGACCTAAGTACATGAATCACAAATCACTAATTCTCTGGTATAGAAAAATAAACCCCTTTCTGTTTAAGCAGTATAGAATAAATGCATTATCAGGGTTTTCACCCTTCTGCCGTTAACCTCTATGACCAGCTCCTGTGGGGTTGTGTCTTCCCCCTGACTGTCACCCTCCCCATGATTGTCCCCCTC
Organism: Uropsilus gracilis; assembly: GCA_004024945.1. NCBI lineage: Eukaryota > Metazoa > Chordata > Mammalia > Eulipotyphla > Talpidae > Uropsilus > Uropsilus gracilis. Next base: position 81,192 of record PVHY01000187.1, read on the forward strand.
CCCGTGGTGACACCCTCCAAAAGGGTGAGGAGAGATGGAGAATGCCAAAAAGGAGAGAAGATGAGGAGAGCAAAGAGCCCAGGGAAAAGATATTAAGATTCCTGGGGGGTTGGATGGTTTTGCCCTGCCTGATTTCCTGCCTAGCCTGCATGCAGCATAGGCAACCTGATCAACAGGGATCCCAACTCTCAAGCTCTCCTAGGTTTCTTATATCTGGCCTTTCCTGATTTTGTAGGTATCTTGCCCCCAAATGACTCTTCTGGGGATTAATATAAAAAAAGCATCATCCCATTACACAGCAATCTTCTGCATTTTGAGGTTATATATTCTGTGTGGGGTGAAATTTTTGCTTTTTTTTTTTGTGAAAGTCATAGACAGATGCATTGTAGAAACAAAAATGCAAATGCAGAAAAGTAAAAAATTTAAAAAAGAAACTTCCTTTAGTTAATATGGGAAGGATTTTTTAGAAAAAAATGAATGATCAAGCAGGCTATACAATTTATCACTAAGTGATTTGATTAAATTGGGGAAATCCTCAAATCAATTGCTATTCTGTAGGAATGATTCAAACTGCCTTCCCATACACTTGCTTTTACCTAGTTGTTGATTCAAAAACCCTTCTGGCTATTTTCCCTTAAATAAATGTCAATATCTGCTGAGAAATGCCATCAGATGGTTTCAAAGACCATGTACCATTCTTTAGATAATGGCTGCCATTGAATATTACTGTTCTCCTAATAAAAGAAATTATGATGACTCTAGAAATTAGGTATTTCAGAAAAAACTTGTGTAAACTTTTTTTTTGCCATTTGAAGACAAGAAGAGAAATTATTGAATTTTTGACAGATAAGACAGTTACTGCCTAAAAAGCAAGATCCTTAATAAATATACCCACTAAGCACACTTGTAGAAAATGTTATTTTAAAATTGTGGTGAATACATGGATTAAACCATTCCCATCTCTCTTGTTTTACCTTGGTAGAGACAAACTTTAATCACATCTACTCTACTAAGTCAAAGTGGTTGGATAATTGATTGTATCTCACATTTCTACATATATTAAGGGGAGAAAAGACATTCAAATGGCTCTAAAGCAGAATGTTTCTTTGGCAAAGGATCATAATTTCTAGTTCAAGTCCAATCCTAAAATTTACAAAGAGAGGAAGATAAAAAATCAATGGGAAGGAAGGCAAAACTAGCCAGCATTTACTTAGTTAACCTAGAACTAGTCAGTACACAGCAGGTGATCAGCTCTTCCTTTACTACTGGGAACCTAGACCTGGCAGGGTGGCTCGTGCCTGTAAGCTTCAACCTATGAAGTGGATGGGGCTAGGGATCGCGGTTCGAGTCCTGCCTGGGGCCCATTGCGAGACCTAGTTCCCAAAAAAATAGCTGGGCATGGTGGCATGCGCCTGTAATCCCAGCTATCTGGGAAGCTGAGACTGGGGATCACTTGAGTTTGTGGTACCTGGGCAACGAGAGCCTGCAGTTCCACAGGCAAAAATAACAAGACCTAGTATCAAAAAAAAAAAAAAAAAAAATTCCTGGGAACCTCCCACAAGAGCAACAGGCAACCTACAGGCTCTGAGAGAAGGAAATGAACCATCCATGCTTTCTGACTCAGGGAAATATCTGTTGCCAGGAACTGGGTGACCCCAGGCAGTTCTGCCTGAACAAATGCCAGTCTATGTTAAGGGAAGTTGGGGCTCTTGTCCTGGAAAACTGGAGACTGCGTGGGGTGGGGTGGGGATCTCTAGTGTGTAGAGACCTGCCCTTCTAAAGGACTTCAGAAAGGACTTCAGATGGCAGTGTTCTAGTCTTAGTCTGGCAACTTCTCCTTATAAAGAAGATGGCATGTGAGCTGAAGGCTAGCCCAAAATGGGTCACTTTGGCACATGCATTATTTGAGCTGAGGCAATCAAGTTCCTGAAGACTGGAGAGACGCTTTTACCTCTCCATTAACTGGGAGGATGAAAGCTGGAGATCCTACCCAGAATTGGGCTTTTTTTTTTTTTAACAGAAATAACCTGTTGAAGAAATATCTACACAGTAGGAGAAACATGTAATTACAGGGCATCTGGTCTTCACCAAATGAGTCTCCCTCCCCTATTTTTGTGCCCCAGGCCCCTATCCCTTTCCTTCACTTAGGATATAAATACCTTCATTTTGACATTTTCACTTGAGAGTCTGCATCCATATGGATTCTCCATTCACATGTAATTGAATTTGCTCTTTCTCCTACTAATCCGCCTGATGTTAATTTGATTACTTAACCAGACCACAAAGAACCCCAGAGGTGTAGAGGAAATTTTCTCTTCACTCCTAGTGTCTTAGAAAAAAAATACTTTACCCCTTGAAATGCAGAATGCATGGGGCAAAGTCAGAAGGTCTGTTGTTTTTTTTACCCTGTTCACTTGCAGATTTGCTATATGATCTTCAGCAAATCATATCTCTGAGTTTCAGTTTTCTAGTGCATGTAATCACAGCACTGCGATTCTCCTTGTTTGGAGGACTGGTCCTGTGAACACTATGAAAGTAGATTGACTGCTTGTCGGTTATTTCATGTTCCTTTGGAGCCTATAGACTACAGGTGTTATAACAAAGCAAATTCAGACACCACAGACTCATTGTGTTCTTACAGTTTTATTCACAGCACTCTAATGCTCACTTGATTTTGACTGCAGCAGCAGCAGCAACCGCCACAGTGAGGTATTTTTCCATAAGGATGAGATGAGTCACTCAGAACTTGTTAAGGTTCCTTTCAGCCTGGGTGAGCTGCAGCCTCTGCTCTTCACATCAGAACTATCCAAACCAATGGTTGCCTCAGCTTCTCTGCTTTCATGTCTGTTGCATTTGCAAATGAACTTTGGCCTCAAGCCAGAAGCTGGAAGAGACCACTAAGCCCTCTTTAATCAACAAATCTCCTGTCCAACCTACTACCAAGCCTGCATAAGTCACTCACTTCTTTCCATCTCCAACATTCAGGCCTTGTCCAAGATCACATAATCTCTCACCTGAAGCACCAACTTTCCAGTGCTTCCCCATGCTGATGTGCTTGTCCTGTCTCCTAGTCTTTCTCCCCAGAGCAAAGCCATCTTTCTAAAATATAAGTTGCATCACCTCATTTTCATGCTTAAAACTGGCCAAGGTGTCTTCCCATTGCACTTCAGATGTTCAGAATCATCTCTCTGGCCTATGGGACCAGATGCCAGCTCTCGGTCTCCTATCATATTAGGTGCTCAGATTACTAGCACCATTTTCTCCTCAAACTCTTTGCCCTGTTCATCTAGCGCATGCTCATTATCATCCTTCTGCAGGCTCATTCCCACTCATGTCATAGCTTTCTGCTTGAACTTGAATGTCATTTCTTCAAGAAGACCTGTTTCATCTGCCTTTTCCCAAATAAATCAAGTCCCTCTTACAACCACCACAGATCAAAATAATGTGTTTCACTGATGACTTAGTTATAACCTCTTCTTCATGAAGTTCCACGGGGGGATGATCATATCTGTCTTCTTCCCCACAGCATCCCAGTGGCCAGCCACTGGGAGCAAGAATTGACAATGTAAGGTCCTTTAATGAAAACCCCCTTCTTCAGGTTACTTTCTCTCCATTTTGAAAACTGTCGTCAGGAGCAATGTAGCAGATGGTCATTTCTTTGCATGTTTTTTACTTTTTTCAAGAATTCTATGTAAGGAACCTTTTGGTTTGGGCCTTATTTAAGGTGAACCTTAGTATTTTTTTCTTATAATTTATTTATTTATTTTCTTGCATCATTGTTCTTCCCTCAGGTGTCATCTCTGTAGTTCTTATGCTACCATAGCACCGTGAATCATCATCATAGTCCATTGTGCTCTTTCCTCCCCTCTGAGGTAGGCTTTATTTGAAAATTACTAACCTCTCTTAACATGATCCTTTGTTTAGAAATGTGGAAAGTTTAAGACTCTGACAAGAGTAGACAAGTCTTCAAGACAGACAGCATGGTGAGTAAGAGCAAGGGTCCTGGGGTCACTCACCACCCAGGTTTAACTCTTAGTTCTGCTCCTTTCTAGCAACCTGACTCTGGGCAGGTGACAGCCTCATTTTCTTCAACTCTAAAATAAAGATAATAATAGGATTTAACTGGCAGTTGTGGGTCAAGAGGTAACAAATGCAAAATGGTGAGTTCAATGCTTAGCCTTATGACAGAAAGCAAGTATTTGATAAACATGAGTGTCTATTCATGTTTTATTCAACCCCAGAAAGAAAATCCAAATGCTGAGTGCCAGGGAATTTCTGGGAGGCATCGCTCTTTGTCTCCCTACCATATATACTCTACCCTATACTCTGTGGTCCCCGAGGTGACAAAGTGTGACAGATTTTAATTACTGCCCTTATTCATCTGAAGCCATCAGCACATCCGAAATGTCCAAGCCCGCAATATGATATTGCTGATTACCATTATTTAAACCTTGGCAAGAAGAATCAAGTTTAGGAATAGCTAATCATATTTTAAAGTCATGCCACCCTTTCCTAGAGAGCCCTTGGTGCACTGGCTCAGTGGAACAGCGTTCCCTGCAAGAAGCTGCCACATCACAGCCTCGCTGACTCGCGGGCGTGGATCCAGCCTCCGTGGAGGGAGAGGGGTGGAGAGTGGGAGGATACACTTGTGCAGTCGCTGGTTTTACTGCTCAGAGGGTTGCCACAGCACATCCAGTACCAGGGCACCAAGAAGAATTTAGCATTCTACTCCTACAGCCCTCCCGCACTTCCCGGCTTCTGCAACGTGGTTTTCAAATGAGAAGCACATCCCGAGTGCTCTGTGTAGGTGGTGGAGTGGGAGGAGGTGAAATGCAAGCTTTATTTTCCCGACTGTCTGTCATCCAATTCCCCACTTTCCTTTGACTTTCATGAGTGATGAGGTCATCCTGGCGCAGGAAAATCAAACTCCTATTTTTCAGATCCAATAAAAGCCGGCATTGTATGCCTGCGTAAACAGAGGCCAGACGGGGAGGGCGGCAGGAACACGAGTAGCCCGCCCTCTGGTGGTCGCACGTGACAGTTGTGCCCAGCGCTTCGCCCCACAGCGACAGGGAGGCGGGGAAGGGTGCGTGCTAAAATGTAAGTTAAAATTAGATCAATAGTCAGCTTGGCACTCTCAATCAATGCTTCGCAGGGAGAGCATACAACTATCTATTTATAAACTAAACCCGGCATTATCTTCCTCTTTCAGGACGTAAAGATCCATTACTGCTCGCGGCAGGAGAGAGGATGCTGCAAGGAGCTGAGGCTTGCCACATTAGGGCTCCGCTGACTGGCACAGGGCTTGAGCCAGCCTCGGCGGGGCGTGGGCTGGGGCGTGGGCTGCGGAGCGGGCTGCGGAGCTGGGAGCGCAAACTCCGAGACTCCTCTGCTCTCTGCAGATTTCTACCTGTGGGCTTGCTGCTCCCAGCCCCACCCCCACCCCCACCGCAGGACTCCCCCCAGCCAATTTCTTACCTGAGGGCATCCTTAGTCTTTAACTAGAGAGGGCCCTAAAGGCAAAGAACATCAGGGCGCTCTTGCAGAGGTAGAGTGCACACTGGCCTCATCACGGCATGACTAAGTTTCCAACCTGCATTCCCCTGGGGCTGCACTACTCAGCCCTTGCTTAATGCCTATGGCTGCAAATAGCTACCCCCTCCCCAACCCCTTCCACATCAAAGCACCTGCGGGAGTGCATTTACAGCAACAGTCTAATTGCTTTACGTTGAAGGCCTTGGTGAGAAGGCACTGCACTCCTTCCAGTGAGCTAGATGCCAGTACTTCTGGGTAGGGAGTCCTAGGCCCCTTGGCCTCAGTGGGTAGAAGTCATCTCCCATTCTTGAAAAATGTCCACCCCCAGCACTTGTGGTGATGTGAAACTGTTCTCACTTTTTGCTGGAGAAAAAGAGGCAAAACCTGATGCAGCACGACCTCCTTGGAAACACAAGACAAATCATATTCTGGGGAAAAAAAAAATAGATATTCTAGTTTTAGAGAAGTATGTGTATGTAAGTGCGTATATATGTATATATACTTATATAGACAGAATTTTTCTTAATGTTTGCTTTATCCTATTTTACAACTTTTGTTAATAAGCAATACTGTATTTACAATTGAAAAACTTTGAAGGATTTCAATATTAGCTTAAATGTACATTAGATATATTTATAGTCTTAATTTATTAGCTGCTATGTTGCCTGATAAAAAGGGATTTTTGAAACTAAAGATAGAAACTGAGGCATTCTTCTTTTGGAAACAACCTTTTCCCTCCTCCTCAAATTCTTGATGGCTTACATCCAAAATACATCCTGTATCTGTCCTTTTCTCCCCATCTGGACCGCTGCTTGCTTAGTTACAAGTCACCCTTCATTATCCTTCACCTGGATTTCAAAAATAGCGTTTTGTCTGGTCTTTACTTTCTCTCCCCTGCCTTCTATTCACTCCACATAGCAACCAGTTTGTTCGTTTAAAATGTAAATCATATCTTTTCTCTTTCTAAAATCTTCCTTGGCTTCTCATAGTACCTTAACTAGGTTCTCCAATTCTCTATAACCAAAATGTGTGTGATCTAGTCTGGCCCCTAGTCACCCTTGCTCATCTCTCATCTCACTTCCTATCCTGTTTCACAATCACTTTCTCTTTGGACCTCAAACCCACAAACTCTTAGTATCAGTTGTTCATATCTCATGGGACTCTTTCAGATGATCTGCTCCCAGCTACCTCACTGTCATTCAGTTTCAGCTCAGATGTCAGAGATGCTGACTGTATCCTAACCTTCCAAAAGTCCTCCTAGCCTTGCCCTGTTTTATCTTCAATACATTTGTGAACTGATAATGACATTTTTGTCCATCAGGTTATAAACTTTTCCTATCTTTTCACAAATTAGGAAAAAATCTTGTGAAAACAGTCTACTTACCTTTCTTGTTCACTGTCATTTCTTTCAGTTCTAGAATAGTACCTGACCCATTACTGGTATATGCTTGTTGAAAAAATGATTGGCTGCGATTTCCTGGTTCTTAATGCTTATTCTGCCTTGAATTTTATATTTTATACCCATATTCTTTCTCCTCTCAAAAATGAATTCCTTAGGGTGGGATTGTGTTTATGTCAGTTTACTCTCCATGTCTTAGTGGAGTCTGGCCCATTAGAGGTATTAAATATAGTTATTGGACTGAATTGCAACAAGTAATGAGTATTAAGCTGATATAATAGTATTTTACCCCAGATCCAGCTTTCATCATAGAAAAAGAAAAAATATTAAGATATCCAAATAGATAAATTGTTGTTTTGATCCTTTTTATACCCTAAACATACACAACACATACACACACACACAATTTGCTTTTAGTATTTGCAAAGAATGTTTATATCCATCATTTTATTTGATGTTAATACCAGCTCTGTGAGATGAGCCTTGTGATGCACTCTTTACAAATGTAGAACTGAACAAAGCTCAGGGGCATTAATTGACCCATTCAAGCATACACAGCTGAGAAGAAGCAGAGACAGGACTAGAGCCTGCTAATTTCAAACACCCACGAATACACACACACATAAGCCTATGCCAGTATTCCCTGGCATCCTCCCTCCTCAACAACATATGTGGTTTGGATCATATGGGACCATAAATGCAAACCACCTTGAATGGAGACTGGTACAAGACAAGGACTGAATAAATGAGCACCTTCCCCTTGCTTGCCCTCCGGTTGTCATTATCTCAACAGAAAAATGTATCTACCTTCACTTCATTCTTTCTCTTACTAGACTGATCTCTATGGTCCTCCTTATTTTGAAATTTTAATGCATAGTATTAATTGGATGCTTTCACAGACCTGAGCAATAGTCAGTGAATTTTTGCTAACTGGCAACCTATTGCTCTTTCTTTTTTTACTGTAAATACAAACCAAGGAGAAACATTTGTACACCCCTACCAGAACACTGTTTAACTTGGTATACAGTTCAGTGTCAATGAGGAAATGGCACATAAAATGCTAAAGCCTATCAGCCATAAATAAACACTAAATATAACACAGCCAGAGGGCTTAAGCAATGTCCAAACATTGCTTTACAATAGGCAAAATAAATCAAGAGTCCATTCTACTAATTCATTCATTATTACTTACTGAGTGTATTTTCTGTGCCAAGCTTTGCATTAAGTGTTGGGAAAACAGAGGCAAATAAAAATGTATGAGGTCTCTGCTAACAAGGGTTAGTAAAAAAAAGATCATCTGAAATCAAGTATCACACAACCAGCAAGGTTGCTATGAGAGGCAAAGCAGAAGGAAATGACACAGAGAATCCAGGTAAGAGTTCCTTGAGGATATGACCACTCAGCTGAATGATGTAATGCTAATGGTAACTAACACTTAAATCCTTTCATTTAATACCCTTTTCTTAAGTACCTACTATGTGCCAGGTTGCTGTCTAGGTGCCAGGTGTGACAGCAGGAGCTGAAGATGAAAATCCCTGCTCTCGTGACCTTACATTGTCATGGGAAAGACAGAGAATAAACTCCTAAGGAATTACAGCAGAGTACATGCTAAATGGTAGCTTCTGCTGAAGAGAAAATAAATCATAGAAGTAAGAAAGGGAAGTGGGGTGGAGGTAGAGAGGTACAGTTTCACTCACAGCAGCCTCATGTGACTTCATTAAACACTACATTTGAGCAAGATCCACTGGTGGTGGGAGAACAAGTAAAGCTGATCTGAGGTGTGGGTGGGTGATTGCAGAGGGAAGAACTCCTAGGAGGAGAGCTCTGTGAGTACAGGAACCCTGAGACAGGGGAATAACTGACTTGTTTGGGAACGTGCAAGGATATCTGAGGTCAATGGAGGAAGCCAGGTGGAACGCAGGAGTTGAGTTCTGAGTGGTAATGGATCTTAAGGGACCTTGTAAGTGACTGAAAAGATTTTGCCTTTTAGTCTGTGCACAGTGAAAAGGCATGAGAAAATTGAGCAAGTGACTGACATTATCTGACTTATATTTTAATAGTCACTCTGGCTGCTGTTGTGATGAGACATGTTACCCAAAATGTGCTAAGATTCATACCAGGTGTCCTCGTTTTCACTAATCTGAGAAGTACTCATTTTACAGGTGAGAAAACCAAGGTGTAGGGATTTTAAGTACTTATTCAATGTCACACAGCTAATAACTAAAAACTGGAATTAAAAATTCAGCAGTGTGATTATGGCACCCGAACCATTAATCACAATCTTAGAGAGACTGGGATGATGGGAGGCCTGATAAGAAAATAATAATACTGCCATTAATTGAGGGTCTTCTAGTCATTGCCCTAGCTTTTCTCATTAATTTTATTTCATTCTCACAAAACCCCTATATGATAGGTATTATTGAATTTTCACTTGAAAGGGAATGGAGGTTTGGAGACGTTATGTAGCTAATTTACGTTTAAACAGTTTATAATTACAAGTTAGTGCTTAGTATCTGAAACCCAGGCCTTATTGCCTCCCAGATAAGTATGTAAAACTTAAAAAATATATATATTTATTATAAGAGCCTATAATTAAGTCTTGGTTAGATCATTCTACCTTTTTGGATTAGAATGCTTAGTTTATTTACATATTACTGAAATAGTTGGTTCAATTCTTTCAACTTGATAATTTTTTCTATTTATTCCATCAATTCTTTGTCCCTTTATTCATTTTCTCCACTACTAGTTTTTGTTATATATTCTTGATGTTCTTCTATCTTTTACCCTAGAGAATCCACATGCCTTCCTAGCTTCTCAATGTGTATGTTGTATTTTTTTGCATTGTAAGTAATACAAATGTTTCATCTCATTTAGATCCTCAAGTTCTTTATGATATTATGTGCAATTTTACTTTGACATTATGTTCTCACAAATTTTATCTTATTTTTATTTTGAAAAGTCAATATTTAAAGATATTTGATTCTAGTCATTTAACTTTCATTTATCTTTTATAGTGCTCTTTATTCCTTCCTAAACGTCTAGCATTTTCATCTTGAGCCATTTTCCTTCAATCTGAAATTTTTCCTTTAGTAATTCTGATAGTGCCATTCTCCAGAGATAAACTGTTAAGCTCCACATGTTGGGAAATATCTTTATTTTAGTTTACCTTATAAAGTATATTTTCACTTGGTATAAAATATTTCAGTTTTATTTTTGAAGTGAACTTTCACTTGGTTTCAATTCACCTGGTATTTTTCTTTCAGTTCTTTAAAGATGCTAAAACAACTTCTTCTGACTTCCATATTTTCCATTGGAAGTCAGCTATTAGCCTGTTACTTTGGAGATAAAGTGTGTTTTTATCCCTTGATACTTTTTTGATGTTATCTTTGTCTTTAATTTTCAGCACTTTAAATATTATGTGGTTTTCTTTGTTTTTATTCTCAGTGTTTGTTCTCTGTTCTTGGATCTAGGTTGATATCTTTGATTAGTTTTAGAAAATCCTTAGCTGTTTTCTCTGCAACAATTGTGCTTTTCCATGCCACTTCTCTTCTCCCTCTGGGGCTTCAATTATACATATATCATTTCACTATGTAACACACTTCTCCTGTTTTTTCTATTTTTTCATCATTTCTGTGTTTCAGTTTGGAGTTTTTATTATTTTTTGCTGATTTTGTCTTTGAGTTAAACATAATGTGTTCCATATGCTGTTAAACTCATCCAATGGATTCCTTAGTTTAGCTATGTTGTTTATCAATTCTAGAATGCTTGTTTGATTTTTCAGTAATTCCAATTCTTTTAAAAATTTTTAATTTTTAAATTCATTTCTTTTCATGTTAGTAATTTTGGATTGTGTTATAAATATAAATTATTAAAAATAACCCCAAACAAAACAAAACACACCCAAAACAAAGACTATGTAGTTGAAATTATTTTATTTTCAGGAGCTTCTGTGTTCCACTGATAAGCAGACAGATAAAGACTGAACTGAGTGTCAGATTAGGCTAAAGTTTTCAGTAAGTCTCAGTTTATTTCTGATTTGTCCCTATATATTTACAAAGGGCACTTTGGGTCTTTGATGAGTAACCTGGCAGTTCCCTGTCTCAATAGAATGAAAAGTTCTCCTCTTCAGATATTAGAGTTTATGTCTTAGACTTCCACTGCACACAAGCTCAAAATCTGGCAAATGGTTTAAGGGAAAGAATTGGTACACATTTATTACAAACCTGTATTTTTAGCAGGACTTTACTCCTAGGTGTTGCAGATGACAAGAGATTTTACTTCCCTACTACCCTAGGCCATAAGGGAATGAAGCCAGTATTTTGTACTTCTCTCTTTTCTAATCCATTATTCTATTCACCCAAAAGATCTGTTGCTTTCTCCATTATATAGTAGAGTCCTTCTGCGTGATGCAAATCCAGTCTCTAGCCTGTGCTCAAAATGGACGCATGATCCTTGGGAAGCAAATAGCTAGTGATTATAAGACTACTTAAGATTTTTTGTTTATGTAATTTTCTTTGCATCAGTGTCTTTAATAACATTTGCGATATACCTTTTCTCCCCATCTGGCAACAATTTACAGGTTAGCTTGCTGTAAGCATTCTGTCTAGAAGTAAGAATCCTTCTTAGATGTATAAAGGTTTAGAAATTTTGTAATTGGAAAGAACTTTGGGGTGTACCTAGTTAGCTACCTCTTTGGACATAGATAAAGACAAATGTTCAGATGATGACTTGATTTATTCAAGGTCAACAAATCATAAGGGTAGAAACTGGACAAAGTAAACTTTGAAGTGGTTTCCTGATCTTAAATCTGGTACAAGACAAGGAGAGAAAGACACAAAGAATGAGAGAGACTATGATAAGGACTCCACATGAAACAGAGAGTAATTTTTGAATCCTTGTTATGTTATGACTGTTACTTCTAGACAGAATGCTAACAGCAACCTAACCCATACATTGTTGCCAGATAGGGGAAGAAGGTATACTGCAAACATTATTAAAGACACTGAAGAACTATGAATGCAAAGAAAATATAACTTATTTTAGAAGATATATTCTAGCTTGAGTCAGTGGATCATAAACATAGACAAAGGTGTCATAGATGGAATTTTTCAGGTATATGAACCAATAATAAAATTTATTAACTTTTTGTGTTTGATAAGTAATAAAAATTATTAGATATCACGGGGTTTGGAAAACATAAATGCCACTGTAGCCGTGGGGTGCTTTATTTGTTTTATTGAGTGGTTAGCATTTAAGTTACAGTTGTTATCTTAAAGTAATGGGGGTACTTCAATCACTTTTTCTCTCAAAAGCTATAAACTTAAGAATAAAATACAAGAGGTGAGTAACATAAAAATAAATAAATAAAAACAACCCAATACCTGTCCAAGTAGCCTATCAGGAATTTATGTTGAAAGACCCAGCTGGTATTTTGAGTCAATCATAAAATCAAACACTTTCTTCTTTTTCTACTTTGTTAGAAAATAGGATTTAAAATGGATTGTCAATAATAACAGCTCTTCTAGGAAAGATTACAGATGAGGCCAAATAGGGTGGTAATATTATTAATGAATGACTGAGGGTTACCCTGGGGTTCCCAAACTTGTACACTCTAAAGGAGTTCAACCATCCATATGTACAGAGTCAAAGGAGACGCATGGTACAAAAGATCTTTAATAAATTTAGTCCGTATATAGAGAGAAGAGAAAAGATATTTCTTCAATAAAATACCCCAAATTATCCATCCCCTCATGAAGAAGTGCCCAGCCAAACAGGACTGGCCCAAAGTGAGGCCACTGAGGCCTGAAGAAAGCTTGCCATAAAACCCAGGTAGCTTCTGTCAGGAAGCTACCACTTCTACAGGAAAGTGGTTCTGAAGCAGGTTCCAGAATGCAAGAACAAAAGATACCACATCAAGATCATGGATGCCATTGTCACCTCCCCACCTGTCTGTCCTCCTCATGGCTCCTTTCAAGTGTCTTTCTTAGCACCAGGGTGCAAATTGGGCCACAGAAATAAGAGTGTTCCGGCATCTGTGATGGCCATTGTAGGTCATCTCCTCAGCCTCAGCCTGCAGCTTTTCTGTGGGACCGATGCCCCCACTCTTTGGCCTTCCTCACCTCTCCCATGTTCTCCTAGAAGACATCTCCGAAATGAGGTCTTGGCTCTTTCAGACCTGGTATTGCATAGATGAACTTCATGGCATCGTTTTTCTATAGTTGTTTTTCTGGTCTCGCATGTATTGGTTCTCTTGATAGTCCATCTCCTGTGTCCAACTCAGGCTTGTGGGCTGGATTTTACCTGGTCCCTCACCCGTTCTATGATAGAGTTTGTATTATTTATGTTCTTCCTCCTCCTGAAGATTAGCTGGGGTGAAAGTGAAGTGGAAGGGGTATTCCCTCCTTTCCCTTCCCCCCCCACCCCATAACCCCCTGCATGGGGACAGGGCCCAGATGGCTGGGCTTGTATCCCCAGCCCCCCTTGGTCTAGGGTCTAGGGGAAATGTGCCCAGGCTGATCTAGGCTGCAGATAGCTGCCCTAAACTTGACACCAGAATGATAAGGCAAAACAGCAAAACAACAGAGAAGGGACTGGAGATGATAGCTGGCAATGAGAAAACATGGACAGACCACAAACAAATATAGACTGACTACCCAACACAAGGTTAACACTGAAAACCTACCAGCATGGTTCACCTGATCCCAAAAACAGTCCCTCACCCAGTGAAAGGACACTGCCACAGGAAAGAGACTAATGGACTTAACACAGACTAGCAAACAACAAGGAACAAAAAGAGGGGTTAGAGTGAATGGAGGAAGGAGTGTCAGAGGGAGGGAGAGGTATCCCCAAAAACCATTTACTGAAGTTGTGATTTAAAGAATAAAAATAAATCATAAATTTTAAAAAAAGAAATAAGAATGTTCTCTGTTCCTTTTTTAGTTTTTCTGTGTTATATAGATTCATCTGGCCATTTAATTCAACTCCCACTTAAGTGGGATGGCAACATGGTGCCTCCACTAACAACATGGAAAGTAAGAAAGGCTATCCTAGGAAGTTAAGCGTATTATCCTTAACTGGTAGGTATTGGCAGCTGATAGAATTTAGGGTGCTATAGGTTCATGAATTACTGTGCTCAAATAAGCAACTGAGACAAAGATTTGTTTGAAAGAGTGAAAAGTAAATGGTAAATCCTTTTGGTAAATGATAAAAGTAAATGGAGAGTTTATCACTGTCATCTTTTGTTCTTCTATCATATTGATGCTTGGAAGGGAGTGGAAAGAATAGAACATGCGGGATTAATGATGAGATGAAACTGCAACTGGGAGCAGAGAAACTCTTCTCTCCCCAAGGCACATATACCTTCCAGCTCCAACACACAGGCAGTTACAGGTTGAGTCACTTGCAATAAGAGGTCAGTTCTGATGAAAGAAATTCAGAGAATACTTCATGGGTAGGAGCTTCTGGAAAAACTGATCTTGTATGCCTCTTTTTGTGGATGCTGCATGTGGGAAGAAGATGAATGAAATGGAAGATTAATAATGATCAGAGAGACGAGCTCACAGATAGGGATTTGGTGAACACAACCAAGTCAGTTTATTGTGAGCTTAGGACCATTTTATACCTTGGCAAAGAAAGCTTGCAATGAAGGTAACAAGGAAGGAAAAACCCCAGGATCCCAAGGTATGTGGCATATGGTAGGAGGACAGGAGATTCAGGAAAAATACCTGTGGGGGTATACTTTTATCTTCCAGGGACATGTATCTTCAGTGGGACATTCCTAGGAGGTTAAGGGGCTGCAATTTGTAAATGAATCACATCTCTTTTCAAGATAAAAGACTTGCTGGTAACCATCTCTGGTGTGCCAGACAGAGGAAGAAGATAAAGGTGTTTCTTTATCTTAGGCATATCTCTTTATCTGTATCGACTCCCCATAACTTTTGGCCATCCTTCCAGAATGGAGAAACAAGGCCTGCAGGTGCATGGGCACAAAAGCCCAGTGGTAAGGATGGCAGACCTGGAGGACATGTTTAGCTGCCATTTAAACCCTGCCCTCCCCAGATTTCCTAGTTGGTCGTATGAGATAACCAAATTTTCAATAGAAAGAAAAACCTGTCCCTCCCTGAAATGACCTTCTTACTTCAACCAACATGCTCAGAGACAAAAGTCAACCTCCACCTCACATACGGGATAGTAACAAGGGTTTTAATTAGCAGTCAATCATGAGCAGATAACAATAGTGACTTTTATATCATTATTTTAATCTTTACTAAAGCAGTAATATATTTATTTAATATTTATAGTATTTTCTCCCAATATTGATTTAAATTTTATATCTCTACTCAAACTGAGAAGAGAGGTTGCTAAGTAATTTAACAATGTAAACAAGTAAGGGGGTAGCATTCAGAATCAATGGGAAGTAGTATGTTTGAACTTCTTAGAGGAACAAAGTGTATTTAAGGATATTATCATATTATTGTTTATATGCAAATGTGTGCAATTTGTAAATGAATCACATCTCTTTTCATTAAGAAAAGACTCCTTACCATCCCTGTAGTATTTCTGTGACAAAAAAATTCCCATTTCTTAAAAATTATCAGTGATTGATGATAGCTTACATTTCTTGAATAGTTGTTATGTGCCAGGCCCTTTTCTAAGCAAGGGACACTTTATGCAAACTATTGCATTTAATCTTTACAATAGTTCTTTGAAGTAGGTACTAATACTACTGTCCTTTTTTTAATAAGTGAGGAAGCAGATTTATTAAGGTTTGGTAACTTGTCCAAAGACATGCACTAAAGCACTCAGTTTCAGCCCCAAGCCCACCTCCTAATGATTTTATGCTCATCAAAATAATATTTCCATGGCTTTAATCTAGTGACGCAAATCTTTCTTTTCTGATGGCAGTCAACCAGTGGTTTGCGTCCTAAACAAACCCCGTTCCCTCTTTCTGCGCTATTCAGATGGTCACTATAGTGACCAATCTTCCCTTGCTGTTTGTGGTGGTCAGCTGATTTGCCTGAAGTGTGAAAAAACAAATGAACAGTTTTAGAAGCAAGACTGACCTAGTATCTTCTCTACGGCAGCCCCCCTTTCTGGACTCCTGCACATCCTTTACTAGTGTCATACCCAGAGGCTACCTCCTCAGGTGTAAAACTCAAGCTGCAATAATGTTACTAACTTTGCAAGGTTACTGGGGAAAGGAAATCGGATAGGTAAAGTGCCTTGGTCAGTATACTCAATAATATTTGTCAAATGTGAGTTCCATCTCCTTCCTGTTCCTACTGTTATCATATCTTTATGATATATCAGAGCTATCGCTCTTCAAAGCTACTAATGCCTCATCTAGGAGATTTTAGAGTACCCTGTTTGTATTCAGACTTTGCATACAAATGGGGGAGGATTGTGAGATTATTATGAGGACATCTTTAGACAAGCAATTATTCATTCCCTACTTTATACATCCTCATAATTCCAATATTCGTTTTAGGGGTAGTCCTTCACTTTAAATACAAACTGAATGTTCTCATTTGGTGTAAAGAGTTCAAACACTCCTTTCTCTTCTGGGCCCACTCCCCCCCCATCCCTCCCTCAACCCCCTACCCCTTTCTCCTAAAATGCCACAAAAATCTGCCAGAGCACCAAATTCAGGATATTATGTCTTCTTCTGGAGGTATCTCAAGTTGAATGGCCCTCCTTGAATGGGAGGGCACTTTCTGCTGTGATAAATTTGTCTTCATGACATACTCAAGACACTGGCCTCCAGGTGGAGCTGCATGAAAGAAAGAGAAAAAGGAAAACCCCAGGTTGGGACCTCTGAAAAGCAGATAGCCTGAGAATGACACCATGAAACACAGGGCGGTGCCTGCTCCGTGGGGAACTTGCAGTGAAGAGGCTGCCTGCACACGGGTTCTGCCAGTTAAATTCCATAGGAATTGGAAGTGACTGCCCAGGTGCTCAGCCAGCCTGGGGTGGGATGCAAGAGAAAAGAGCAAGAGGATGGCAGTATGTGAGTGTGTGTGTGTGTGTGTGTGTGTGTGTGTGTGTGTGTGTGTGGAGGGAGGGGTTGGGGGGGAAAAGGGGTGGTGAGAGACAACACTGCCTTTAGAGGAAGAATAGCAGAATTCCAGCTTCATTCAGTGGTGAGCTATAGGTAGCTTACTTATGACATGGTTTCACAGGTGAGAGAAAGGCTATTATTATTGTTATCATTGTTATTTTGCATGATGCTAATTCCAGGTACTAAATTAAATGAGTTAATTAGATTATTTCATTTAACTGAACCCTAAAACCAAAGCTTTGACATGAGTCCTTTTGATGGTAAGAAAGTAGAAGTACAAAGTTTTGTCTCATCTAGGCCTAGTTGGCTTTCCCTAAATTCCAGTGAGACAGTACTATAACCTTAGAATTATCCATGACCTTCCTCCCTGCCCCCTCTCTGTTTTCTCGGGCTGAATTGAGCTTTGTTATTTGCAATCAACAGACTCCTGACTAGAACAGATACTTTCTTCATAGAGTTATTGTGAGGAATCCCTGAGATAAGGTAAATTACAAAGGGCAAGATCAATGAGACCATCGCTATTTATCTTAGTGAGTAAAATAGCAATTTGCCCTTTATAATTGGGTCCTGAGATTTTCAGTTTATGAAATACTTCATTATGTCAAAAAGGAGCAGAAGCACCAATTTCACTTTCACTTTGCTGCCTGGAGGAATCAAAGTGGCTGATAGTCACATCAAACTAAAGATGCTGCTTCCAGGCTCTCTGTCTTCAGGACAGAGTGGCTCCAGCTGGTCATCTGGGAATCTCTTTAAATGAGGTTTCCATTGGAGCCAGGCTGTCCATCCCACACAACCTTTTAAAGGGGGTCAATAGAGAGTCTGACTGGGTACAGCCCCCTGAATGGAGGGTTGGCCACAGGGTTATCTCTACTGCATGGAGTTCTGGAGAGAACCATGCAACCTAAATCTGACAAGTTGTTTCAAAGATTTCTTCTTCTTTGACTCAGTTGCATCAAGCAGTCTTGTCACTCAAATTTGCAAAGCGATTGCATAGGCATATAAACACAGTCCTAGAGCACCAAGCTGCTTCTTTGAAAAATAAAATAAACTTTGCACAGGACATTTTAGAACTGGATTATTTAATATAATGCTTTGCCTATGGACTGATGATTTGGTTGGTTTGAAGAGTTCATCAGAAAAAGTCTTATAAGCCTTATAATAAGATGCTCTGGCATTTTATTTGTCACATGGTTGCATAGTGCTTTATTTATTGTGAACTCTAGAGTGCCTGGCTTCTTTTGTTTCTTGATAATTTCACTACCTCAAAGATTAAGGCAAAGCCATTTCAACCAGATTCTCCTCCATGACCCCTGTCCTGATACACCCCATGTTCCCCTACTTTCCCTGGGGATCTCAGCTCTCTACCCCCTAAGCTGGCAGTAGAGGAAGTTTTATTTTGCCAGAGTTTTCCCGTGGCGGCATTATTATTTAACTCAGATCATGTAAATCATCAGTCTGGGGTGGCCTTTGGTGAATGCTTCCAGAATCTCAATTGATGGTCAGTATATTTTTTCTACTACCTTTCATGAATAATAAAATAGTGCTTTTCTCTGGTTTTGCTTGTTAAGGTATGTGATGACTCTTCCAAATAAAGTCTCTTTTGTTGAAATTATGAGGGGTTTCCCTCCCCAGTAAAATAGCATGGTAGTGTTTATTCTCTTTGGGAGAATTTCAGAAGTGGTTTTAGGAGAGGATCTGGTGACATAAAGATACTGTGATGGCCTTTAAATTTTGTGATGTCTACTCCAACTTGCAAGGCTGTGGAAAACTCACACCCCAGCAGCCCAGAAGGGCCCAAGTTGGGGCTCCAACCTCATACAGACTAGCTCCAGTTGCCAAGGTAACACACCTGCATGATAGGGAGGGACTGCCAGTTTTGCATCTGAATGATTTTCAGCTAGCCAGACTGAGGCAAGGACTGAGTTTTATCATCCAGGGAACTCCAACTTGGGAGGCTGTGGAGAACTCATACCCCAGCAGACCAGAAGCACCAGTGCCACTGTGTGCTCCACCAGCACAGAGTAGGGAACCAAGGACACTCACTATCCAAGGGTGTCAAGACACCCCAATCAAAAGGGTTTATGCAACAAGGCCTAGACACACTACTAAATAAAGCTACATGCTTAGGGGCAGTGAAAAACATTTAAGACCCATCAATCTAAAAGAGGAGAAACAACAAATAAAGAAGACAGACAATACAATAGAAACCACATATATTCACCACATCCACTGAGTGAAAAGGACCTTGTCCCCCAAAATAGCCAAACAGAAAAAAGATATAATAGAGATAATCACCACAGCAGCAAAAGCACAAAGGCAGAATTAACTACAACTTGGTAGGGTTCACCATGTCATATAATACTAAAGCAGTAGTTACTCAATACATAGAGCAAACCCAAAGGGAAAACACATGGAGGAAGAATACAAATAGTCAAGCAAGCTCTAAGAAAAATAACTCACCACCAAAGGATAAACAGTCTGCAGAAACCAACATGGTGACATGGAACAAATGCTCTATATGTCTGACAAGGAATTCAGAACCAACATGATAAAAGCATTCAAAGAGTCAAGGGAAGATGGGGAAAAAAGGGAAAGCAAGAGGTTAGAAGCTTTCAGCGAGCTAAGAGAAGTAGAAAAATATAGAAAAGAATGCAGCAAAATGAGCAATATTGACAAAAAGAATGAAATTGAAACCATAAATAAGAAGCTGAAGGAGACACAGTTTATAAGAGGAGCAACAGAAGAGCTCAAAAATGCAGGGAAAAGACTGGAATGCAGGTTAAAAGAAAAAGAAGAACAGATCAGCATACTAGAGGATACAGAAGTAGAGAGGATGAAGAAAGAGAAAGAGAAAAACAAAGATGACAGAAGAAAAAAAATCAGAGGTCTGTCAGATACCCTAAAGAAAACAAATCTAAGAGTAATTGGAATCCTGGAAGGAGAAGAGAAAGATATAGGATCTGGAAGACTTTTCAATGAAATAATGGAGGAGAATTTCCCAATTCTGAAGAAAGAAATGAAAGTAGACGTACGGGAGGCAAAAAAGACACCAAACTACTTTAATGAAAGAAAAAACACAGCAAGACACATCATAGTAAAATTTCAATAGCCAAAGATATAGAAAAAATTATAAAAATAACAAGAGAGAAAAAACAGATAGCCTACAAAGGAAAATCCATTAGACTGACCTGAGATTTCTCAGAAGGGACACTCCAAGCAAGGAGAGAATGGGGCCACATCTTTAAAAACCTCAAGACAAAAAAAAAATGCCAGCCAAGAATACTCTACCCAGCAAAATTGTCCTTCCTTTATGAAGGAAAAATTACAACCTTCTCAGACAAAGCCTCCAGAAATTTGCTACCATCAATCCCCCATTCCAAGAATTCCTGCAAGAAGCCTTAAGATCAAAACCCTCAGAAGAATAAAAAGAACGAGTTAAAAAAAAAAAGAAACTAAAACAGAACCCCAAATGACTACCAGGAATCCAATGTTAGAACCTCAAACATCAAGAATTACTCTAACTATCAATGGGCTAAACTCATCAATCAAAAGGAACAGAGTTGCAGACTGGATTAAAAGATAGAACACAACATTCTGCTGCCTCCAAGAAACACATCTGATCCCAAGGATAAGGATAGATTGAAGGTAAAAGGATGAAAAGCAATTCTACAAGCAAATGGTTCCCCCCAAAAAGGCAGGGGTAGCCATTCTTATAGCAAAGCAGATTTCAAAATAAAAAAAAGTGACAAAGGATAAAGAAGGTCACTACTTAATGGTTTACGAGTCAGCCCATCAAAAAGACATAACTATCAACATACACTCACAAAACAAGGGAACACCAAGGTTCAAAAGACAGCTGCTAATAGAATTGGAAACAAATATTGGTGAAAACACATATGTAGTAGGAGACTTTAACACTCCCACTCTTAACAAAGGACAGATCAAAAAAAAAAAAACAAAAAAACAAAAAAAAAAAAACAATAGCTACACAAGGACACAGAAGCCTTAAAAGAAGACCTAGATAAAATGGACATAATAGATATCTACAGGACACTATACCCAAAAGGAAATGAATATGCCTTCTTCTCATATGCACATGAATCATTCTCTAAAATTGACCACATATGAATACACAAATATGAATACACAAAGATTAAAATAATACCAACTTTTTTCTCAGACCATAAAGGTATCAAACTAGAAATCAACAATGAAAAGAAAGCAAGAAGAACATCCAACACTTGGAGACTTAACAACATGCTACTAAATAAAGAATGGGTAATTGAAGAAATTAAAACTTACTTGGAAACAAATGACAAAGAAGACACAACATTCCAAAATATCTTGGATGCAGCAAAAGCATATCTAAGATGAAGGTTCATAGCAATAGAGTTCCAGATAAAAAAACTAACCAAAGATATAACCAAAGCTCCCAACTCAAAAAATTAGAAAAGAACAAAAAAAAAAAAAAAAAAAAAAAAAAAACAAAAAAAAAAAAAAAAAAAAAAAAAAAAAAAAAAAAAAAAAAAAAAAAAAAAAAAAAAAAAAAAAAAAAAAAAAAAAAAAAAAAAAAAAAAAAAAAAAAAAAAAAAAAAAAAAAAAAAAAAAAAAAAAAAAAAAAAAAAACAAAACCCCCAAAAAAAAAAAAAAAAAAAAAAAAAAAAAAAAAAACAAAAAAAAAAAAAACCCAAAACCCAGGAGAAGACAAGAAATAACAAAAATAAAAGAAGAGATAAATAACCTAGAAACCAAAAAGACTATCCAGAAGAGCGACAAAACCAAAAGCTGGTTCTTTTAAAAGATAAATAAAATTGATAAACCCCTTGCAAAGCTCACAAAAGACAGAAGAGAGAGAATTCAAATATACAGGATCACAAATGAAAGAGGAGAAGTTACAAAAGAAATCCAAAGAATAATAAAGTAATTACTATGAACAACTGTATGGAAATAAATACCAACAACCAGGATGAGATGGATAGATTCTTAGAAAGATACAACTATCCAAAATTGAACAAAGAAGAAATAGAGAACTTAAATAAACCAATTGGAAGCAGTGAAATTGAAGCAGTCCTCAAAACTCTACCTAAAAACAAAAACCCAGGACCAAATGACTTTACAAATGAATTCTACCAGACAGTCAAAAATGAATTAACACCTGCACTACTAAAACTTTTCTAAAAAATTGAGAAAGAAGGAAAACCGCCAAACACATTCTATGAAGCAAACATCATACTCATACCAAAACCAAATAAGGACAGCACCAAGAAAGAAAACTATAAACTAATTTCCCTAATGAACACAGACACAAAATTTTTAAACAAAATCCTGGCAAATCGAATCCAGCAATGCATAAAAAGCATTATTCGCCATAACCAAGTAGGGTATATCCCAGGGGCACAAGGATGGTTCAACATCCAGAAGTCAATTAACATAATAAACCACATCAACAAAGAAAAAAGCAAAAACCACATGATCATATCAACAGATGCAGAAAAAGCATTCGGCTAAGTCCAGTATCCATTCATGATAAAAGCCCTCGAAAAATTGGGTATGAAAGGAACATACCTTAACATAATGAAAGCCATCTATGACAAACCTATGGTAAACATCATCCTGTAGAACCAGTACCTGGCCTATTGTGTCTTCCCCATGATGTGTGGCCCAGTGTGTATATATGTATATGTTTATGTATAAGTCCTGAGTCTAGGAGAGAGGGCATAAAGTGACACAGAGGGTGCAAGGACCAGATGAGAGAACACAAGAGAATTCCAGAAAGACAGAGTCCAGAGAAAGAGCATGAAGATTCATGGGGACCTGGGGGAACTACCTGTCTCCTAGACCTCTAGCTCAGCCCTGACCCTACCCTATCTGGTGTATCTGTGTAACTACTAGAGCCAATAAAGAACCTATACAGATTGGTGAACCTGATGCCTCCCCTGTAATTAGCTATGAGGATGGGTATGGTTACCCAACACCAAGGTCAGCTAGAGTTTATCCAGGTCAGCTATAGATGTATACCTTCACTGGGTGGGTCAACCTGGGGCCTGATGAATTCAACAATGAATTTCTACTAAGTCTATCAATGCTTAATATACATGCATATCAAAACTTATTGTGTGCCATGAATATTCTGTGACATGAATTCTACCCCATCTAGTCCTCTAAGCAAACCTATGAAGTCCTACTTACAGTTAAGACTCACTGATCTCTCACTATATGCCAGGAATTATTTCAAGTGCCCTCTGTGTCACTTTATGCCCTATATTTTAACTGAACTATTTCATCCTCTCAATAGCCCTTCACATGGGTAAAATTTTTTGACTACTTTATAAATGAGCAATACAGTTTCATAAACTGAGGTACACAGAGATGATAGATAACTTCCCAAGGTGATAGAGCTGGCAAGCTGGCAAGCTGAGAGTCAGATCCAGCAGTCTGACTGCACATCCCACGTGATAAACTACAACTATCTCTGCAAAGGACACATGATGGATGGGGACCAGTGAGAACTTCCAGTTCCTTCTGTGTCTAAGGGAATAGTGGCCGCTTACATAACAATTAGGGTGTGTGTACTCTCATATTCTGCTGATCCTCACCGTGACTCTGACAATGTTTTTGCCATACGCAGCCTGTGTTGGACTAGTGGTGGTTCCTTGGGAGACTCTGTTACTACCTGGAGAATTTTTCCCATCTCTGATAACAAAATTTCTCAGCTTTCCCTTTCAATACAGACTTTGTCTGTTGATATCTATGGAAATTAGTTTCCCCAATACTTCTTGCAAATTGCCAAGAAATACCTCTCATGGTTTGTTTATATGACACATATAAACAAACTTCAGCTCTGTCTGCTCAGACCATGCCCTCCATGGCCTGTCTTTTCCTCTTCTCTATTAGCATTCGCTGCCACAGTAATACAGTGAAAAGAGCCATATTACTCTACCTTTGTTAGGAAGAAATATTTTAATATTGGAATTTCAGTTAAAGAGGAGAATGTCCAATCAGTCACCTGTATGATACAATTAAATTTCCCACAGTAATGAAAGCTCAGTAGTGTTCAAATTCTTTTCAAGGAATTCATGCCCAATATTAAGTAGCTTGTATGAAAAATAGGAGGCCAGCCTTCTATACTGAGATGGAATGATAGAGTAAAGAACACAGACATTGTAGTCAAATGAAGCCAAATTTGAGCCAGTTCTGGCAAGAACTAACTGTGTGACCTGGGACAACTTGCTGATGCTGCCTGAGCCATTTTCTTTCATGAAACAGAGAACCAGCCTCTTGGAGAATATTCTGAAGCTCAAAATGGAAGTTGATGTGATATTTCTGGCTTTGACTGAGTATGCAGGTGTTTTTCTTTTCTTTCACCAAATGTCACGTTCTGCCAACATTTGACTATTATATATAACCTCTCGGGAAATTCATTTTTCTTGTTTTAAATATGACATATTGGGATACTTGCACAAGCAAGTTCTCCTCTAGCTCCCAGTGACTCCTATATGAACGTGTAAGTGTGTTATACGCTCTGTTACATTAAGTTATGGTATCCTTTTAACAACCCATTGAGTCACATCCTGTCATAATTCACATCCACATAACTCACATTTTACAGATGAGAAAACTGAGGCTCACGGTTACTAAGCTGGCAGTGGGCTGAGAATTTGGATACAGAGGTGGCATACCTGGCTCCTAGCTGTGTCCAAGGGATCCTTGAAAACTGGCTGCAGTGCCGTATCACCCCTAGAGCTCTGAGCCTTCTGATGCATGCTACCGTGTGGATGTGTCCAGCATGGCAGGTTGAGTAACAGCACAAATCCAGAAAGGTACGAATTTCACTGGAATGACAGGATAGTGCCTCTCACAGAAAAGAGACAGATGACTGGAGTCACTGACTTGCTGGTTGACTAGATGGCTTACCAGTCACGTGTACAACCTGGACAGATATGAATAGGTGATGTTATGACTGAATTGACTGCTGAAGAACATATGTAGTGAGCATGTCAGATCTATGTCACTGGTGATATCAGGGCATCCATCTGTAGCAGTTCTGCTGGCCTCTCTAATTTCTGCTTTGTTATCCATGGTTTAGAAACCAGCTAACCAAACTTGTTAACATTGTGCTTGGAGTAAGAGTATATCTCTCTGAGGCGGTCCCCTAGCAGAACTTGGAGAAGTGTTAGGGCTTGGAAATGGTGACATTTCAGTGTCATCAGAGAGAAGGAAAAGCAGTTCAAAATAATTTGATGCCTATCAAATGTTTATACTAATTTGCATACATAAATACATAGATGTTTATATCTGCGACACCCACATTTGGCTCTGCTTAAATGTTCCGTTTCTTGTTGATCTCAAATGTAGATTCAAAGAGTAGCTATCTTAACCTTCCCATGTAAATTGCTTAAAATACTAGGTGCTGACTTCTGGCAATTTTATTGGCATACCTCTCAGGAGCCCACACTGGCATTAAAATTATTTGCTTGTAGATGGGAAACCGACCCCCATTTTTTTGGGCTTAGTTACCTTGTGCCTCTCTTCTTCAGATACATTAGGTGATAGTTTAACAATACTGCAAATACACCCCATGTACTTTAGGAGATTCTAATGGGTTATTATTTAACTCATTAAATAATAAGCTTCCTCCATCAAAAGTATTTCAGATTGGCTTTTCCTTTCATTTTAAAACCTTACAACCATCAGGAAAAACTGTGCTGTAAGACTATTGAGTGGCAGCCAGCATCTTTCATCTGAAAAACTCAAAATGCTTCCCAAACATTAATTAAGGCCTGCCATGTGGTAACCTAGTCCTACAGCATTTTCCTTCCTTGGGAAAGTCAGTGGAAGGAAGAAGGGGATGATGTATCTAGCAGAAAAAAATGAAAACTTCTGGAGGAAACAAATTGGCATTCTCAAGTATCAAGGGCACTGACTCCCTCTTAATAAAACGATATTCTGGTCCCTAATCACATTGGCTGCTCATCTTTTTACACACAGAACTGTTGATTCAATCTTCCTCTCTACAAGTGTTATTCTCTTGGCACAGGCAGAAACATTTGCTTCTTGCTTTTATTTTGACCAGACTTGGGAAGGCTGTGACCCACAGGGAAACTTCAACTGTTTCTAAGGTAACAAGGACATTGGAAACATTCCTAGTGTCACACTCTGTGCATCTGGCCCTTGGGGAATAGAGAAATTTGAAGCCAGGCAGAGTTCCCTTGAAAGTACAGTTTCAGGGAAGTTCATTCTCTCTGGAATGAGACTTGGAGGCGGGGCCTGGCTTGGAATTTTGGATTGCACCTTGAGGTGTTGGCAGAAAGCTGGCAGGACAGGGCACAGCCAGAGGCTAGGCTCCAGGCAGATGTGTGTTCCACTCTCCATTCCCATCACTACTCATCCCAATCCTTCAAAAAAGAATCCTAAGTTGCAGTCCTTTTCCCAGAAACCCTGGCTCACCCAAACAGCAATTCCACCCTTAAGGCAGAAATTGACAATAGTTTACTAGATTTTTTGGCTGCGCTTGAGTCCAGTTTAGTTGCTCCAAGCTTCATCTTCCTAGGCACATCAAATCATGCGTCCTGGTGCCTTATAGTTCCATGCCTACTGGATTCAATACATTGAATGTGTCTTTTTAGCAGTTATCATTTTGTTCAATGTTTTCACCATAAGAACATTAGTCGTTTCTGTTATTGTGATGATGATGATGTCTGCATCCTTAAAACTATAGCAGTTTAATCTGTAAGTTTAAAGAACTAGGTGCCATATATAGCAATAATAAAAATATCTTTCATTTTAAAAATGCACTTGCAACCAAAATCTCATGTCTCAGATTCATTTCTTTATTTGCTCATTTATTCACTCACTCAACCAAGAGACTTGTGTGGTCTCATTGGGGATAAAATGATAATTAAAATATGGCTCCTGGTTTTAAAAAGCTGACAGTGCAAAGGGGAGACAAGACTTGTACACAGATGCTGAGATGATAAGTGCTGTGCTCAAATGGATTCTCAAATCATCTTATTTACCAATGAGACAAAGAGACATAGAGAGCAAAAAAGAACTTCTCAAGGTCGTCTAACTAATTTCTTGCAAAATAAAAGCAAAAGTACAGGCCTTGGGGTTATGAAGATACTGGTTTTTGCCAGCCCTGCCATTCCTTTTCCTACAGAGCAATGGTTCTCAAAAGAGATAGACCTAAGGCCAGCAACGCTGGCACCATCTGAGAACTCGTTAGAAAATTACAGTCTCAGACTCCAATTCAGACCCACTGAATCTGAAATTCTGGAAGTAGAGCCCAGAAATATGTATTTTAATAAGCCCTCAAGTGCGTTCTGAGGCATACTACAATTGCCAAACCACTGCTCTCAAGCAGTGCTTCCCAGGACGTCGATGGGGTCACTGCTGCCCAGGCTGTCTTGGGGCAGGAATCACCCATGAGTCTCGTTAAAAATGTAGCCTTTAATTCACTCAGTCTGGGAGGAGTTTTTGATTCTGCATTTCCAACAAGCTCCATGGTTATGCCTATGCAGCCAGTCTTTGCCTGAACAGCAAGACTATAGAGAGTTAACACCAGCAGGCCACTGGTGAAGCCTAGATGATGGAAGAATGCTGAGTTGCCAAGTGAACGCAATAAAATTTCCTGTCACCTCTGAGCTGAATTACTAGGACAGATAATTTCAGATAGATTTTCAGGGTATAAAAGGTATAAAGTAGTTAGTGAAATTGTGTCTGTATGTGCATATTTATATATATATACACACATATACATACACAAAGGTAATGGACAAATATTAAAAAAAAACAAAATTATACATCAGCCCTACTCCTCTTGAGAGATTATTTTAATATTACAAATATTGCAAGTAAAAACAATCAAAACCAAGGAGGTCAGATATATACCTCTGAACAGTTAAAACAAATACTATGTAATCTTTATCATTTGGATAGACCAAGTCTTCAAATCATTACTTAATTGTCTTTTATTTTACACAAGATTTGGACATTAGTCATATTGAAAATAGATTTGAATGGGTAAATTGGGTAGTTTGGGTCAAGATGGTATAGACACACACGCTCACAGAAAAGAATATATAATCTTTATAAAATTATAAAGGGCCAAGTGGCAAAAGGGAAATAATATATGTGCATGTGTAAGTGTTCATACACAGAAAATTAATACAGGAGAAACACATGGGTAAACATCAATAAAGAATACTATATAGAAAGCAGAATGTAGTAATCACAGAAACATGCAAAAATATTAAAACTACAAAATGTTCAAGAAATTTGGAAAGCATGTAAAGCATTTTAGACAGCTTTCCAAAAAAGAAAAAGGCAGGGTTGCTAGATTTAGCAAATAATATTTTATTTGACAATTCAAAAAATGGTTAGAAATAGAGGGCTTGATAATTTATGGGAATTTCACTGCTGTGAATGGCCATTTTCTCTGAACAGCCCATCAAGCATTATTATAAGGGTAGGTTGTGGGGTGATTAGTTAAATCAGAGCTGCTTGAATGACCTGTTTAGACAGCAAAGGTCTAGACAAAGTTTCTATGGCACATGCATGCCATGGGCTCCCAGTAGGTTATGATGGGTATGTATCTGTCAATGTTGCTTCCAGATGTTTGCAGTGAAATCCAGTAACAGGTAACTTAAATAGGAAAGGGGTTTACAGGTCTCATGTCATGGCAGATCAGAGGCAGTCCAAGATTAGATTAGCATGAATCAGCAATATCAAGAATACAAACTCCTTTAACCTTACGAGTTCGTTGTCCTTAACACTGTAAAATGACTGCTATATGTCCAGACACCAAATTGATACAAAATTAAGCACCAACTAAAGATGCTCCTCTGAGTTGTATCCAGAGAATTCCTTTTAAAATCTTCTTGGTCAAAAAGAGACCATATGGACATTCTGGATTGCTAGGCATCTAGAGATTTATTTTTAATGGTAGATAGACACTGAGTAAGTTCAAAGTTCAGTTGGTAAGAAAAAAAATGGGAGAATGAATCAACACTGGGTGGTCAATTAGCTGTGTCTTTTTAAAAAAATTATTTATATATAAATTTCACATCATTGTAATCCCAGAGATTCACCCCCTGTACCATCCCCCGCTTCCCCTCTGCCCAAAATTGTGTGCTTCAGTTTGGTGCTTAGCTTGTTTTGACTTTTTAGCAGTGTCTTAAAGTGTTTCATTAAGGGGGTATATTCCAAAAGCCTGAAAACAAAAGAGGAAGGGTGGCCACATAAAGGAGGTTTCCCAGGGAGATTTGTATATGTGAAGGAAAAGTTCTATTGGATTGAATATTGGTGGAAACTATGATATGACCTTACGGAGGGATCTAATCACCCAATTCAAAGAAAACCTCCATTTTTTTGGGGATCTGGAACACGCCACTTGCTTAATTTTGTGTTCACCAGACTCTTTTTGAAAACAAGTATTACATATTTCTTTGACGATTACTTTTAGTAGACCATGCTGCTTCTCAAACTGACTTTAAGAGACATAATAGACAAAGTTTCTGGAGAATTGTTAGTCTATTACAGAATGAGCGCTATAATTTGACATTATTTTAACTACCATTACTAGCAAAATGAGAGCATCTTTGCAGTTACCAAAGGGTCCTCTGCTTGAACTAGTGAAATCTAAGCAATAGGCTATTTTACATCAGAAAACTAGTGGGATAATGGGAGGTAAATTTACGAAATAACATTTGAACTAGATTTTAAAGAATGAGTGAGATTTCACGGATAGATGCAGACACCAAGATACTGTGAGACTCTGTACTGTTAGGGAGCTTTTAAGTTACCTTGAACAGCCATGTCTTGCTATGTCAGAGCTTTACTCAAATTTGTGAAAATATGTAGATGAAATGAGAATCTTCCTCAGATGCTGTATGGGCTTTCTGCTTTAATTCTGATTCAATTATCTAGAAAACATCATTCCCCAGGTCCTTTACATAATTGAACTTTCACCTGCTTCCTAAGCATCGTTCTTGTCATGGTGCGTTTTGTGAACATCTCCTTCCTTTCTCTTCTGCAAATATTACGAGTAGCCCACTTTTGTTCATTTCTCCACAGGTAAAAAGGTGGCAGTCTCTCATTTCACCTCCATCTAAGCAACAATGTTGGGAATTGTTCCTCTCTGGTTTGATATTTGTAGTTGGGGAAAAACAAAAAAAGGAACGAAGAACAAAGTCGGGAAAGAAGGTTAAGAACATGTCACTCCAGACCCTGGGAGCAGTCAAATCAAGCTGCCAGCTGCGACAAGAATCTCTCTAATAAGGAAATTAGAGCATGATCATTTCTGGCTATGTGACTCTGATTCTAAATAGGTTTTACAAATAGATTGTGATTGAACTTGGAAACATAAACAAATTGGCTTGCAGAATAAAGACTGAACTACATTTTGGTTAGAGAATAAAATGCTTTTATGGGAGGCTCTCTGGGAGAACGGACAGCTATTTTAATGACAGCATATGCATTACTGAAACAGGCCGGCTTTGTTGGTTCCCTTTGGAGAGTCAGGTCTGATAAACTCAAAAGAAAGTTTCCCAACAGGGTCCCTAAGAGGACAACTGATAAAGGCAGGGAATGGGGCAGTGGGCATTTGAAATTCCCCCTTCAGATGCTGGGAGGAGAGGTGTCATTTAAAAATAATAGATTTTAAAATATCAGTAGCTTACAAATTCCAGTCAGCTTTCTCCCTTGGACATTTCTTTTGTCTCTTGGAGGGTTGGGAAAAGAGGTTCTTTAAGCTCTATTAATACATTTTCTCTTATAAATATTCATGCAGTGTTCTCGGTGCCTCCCCAATGGACTCAGTGCAGGCTCCTCACTCGGGCAGCAGTGATGCCGGACGAGATGCTAAATTTCTAACAAGGCCCTGGGTCAGCCTCAGATAACCCAGAGCCATTTGAAAACACCAAAGACTTTCCATTCAGGATAAAGGGTTATAAATGTCTGTGTGTCCAGGCTTATATTCCACACGAGAGGATTAGCTTTCCCTCTCTGCAAACTCTCCAAGTTGTTATAAGTAGTCTTGGTTCTGTGTGTTTTGTGCTTCACACAGTGAGGAAACAGCTGCTGGTTGGGAAGATGCTCTTTTTTTAGTTTCCCTTTTACTAAAGTCACTGGTTAGTAGCTAAGTCTTGATCCATTATTGAGTCCAAGTCAGCAAAATCTCTCTGACAGTAATAGGTTTGTGAATGGAGGAACATAAATTGTTAGACCTAGAAGGTGCACAAAGGTCACTGGCTTGTTGGAAGGAGGTTTAGAGTGAAGTCCTGCAGAGTTTGCTCCTCTCTGTCAAAACACATTATAGAAAAATTCCTATGATCTAATACTGGATCCCTTTATGTTGTTTTCCCCAAATTCCAGGTGCATCACTGGGAGTAAATGCAGACTAGAACTGTGTTTACTCTTTCTTTCTTATTGGGATGTGGGCTCCCTATACCTCTATGCTCTAACTGGTCAATTTTCCTCACTAGATGCTTTGTAAATCCAAGTGAATGAGTGTACACAAGCTTATAACTTTTTTTGACTTCATTTCACACACTCACACACAGGGACACACACTACACAGGGACACACACACTTTCTTAAATTGTATAGGGAAACAAAATATTTTCCTAAAAGAGATTTATGTCGTCTTGAGATTTTATTTCAGAGATAACTTATTTACATGTATGATTCTGCTTTACGTGAATATTTAAATCTCCTATTTCTGTCTCCCACTGCTTCTTTTTCTACAAAATGTACACATGTACAAATGAGTTTTTTATTTCAAATAAAAATCTTAATTTATTGTGAAAATAAAAGTTCTGGTCTGCTTACTTGACCATTCAACATAAACAATTTACTTTCTTAACAGTGTATTTTCCTTAGAAAACAGATCAAACTGGATGTTGTGTGACCTAGATTTTAGACACAGCACTTCCACAAATGGGAGAATCTGAATAAGTGACATGTGAGAAGGATGGAGTTATGCCAGGTGCATTGGCATTCACATCCAAAGACCTGCTGGTAGAATTCCTTCATCCCAGGGGTTACGCAGTTTTCTCTAGTTTAATTGATTGGATAAACCCTGCTTATATAGTTGAGGGTAACAGGCTTTTTTTCAAAGTCTGTTGATTTGTGTTAATTTTATTTAAAAAAAATTCCTTTACAGAAATATCTAGAATATATTTTGACCTAATATCTGAAAATGGTGGCGTAATCAAGTTGACACATATAATTAACTATCATGCCATGTGTAAGTATCACCTGGGGAGTGTGTTAAGTATAGGGCCCCATCTTCAGAGATTCTGATCTAATTTGCAATTCCAAATCCCAGGTGATGCTGATGTAGCTCATCGAATGATTACTTTATGAGAAGTATTGTTCTAGTCTAAGTATTCTACCATAATATCAAGGTCTAGTCTCATCTAGCATTGAGGAAACTGGAACCCAGAGTTATAAATAAGCTTGAAATAAGCTTGTGAGAAAGAACTCACAATATTACATATTCTAACCCAAATCTTCAAGTCTTAGTTTAGGATATTTCTGCATAGCATATTGCCTAATGCAGAGTATAAATGAACTTTCCAGGATGAAATCTAACCTTAATCTAACTTTCTCAAAATCAAAGTGAACTAGAGGGATTTATCCCAGAACTTGATAAGCAAATTCTAAGATTCATGTGGAAGTGTAGCCAATTTTGAAGAAGGATAAGGAATTAAAAATCATAATACCATATCTGCTGGTGGTTTACAAGACCATAGTAGTTAAAGCAATATATGATATTGGTAAATAGAGCATTAGAAAAATTTGATAGCTCCACAACAGAGGTAGTTTTATGAGGAAAAGATAAGCTATTAATAAATACTGCTAAAAATAGTTGCCCCTCTTAAAAAAAAAGACCTCCTGTCCCAACTATACTTAACAATGAATTCCAGATGAATTAATGTCAATACTAAATTTTAAAACTTATAGTAGAAAATTTAAGATATTTTTATACCAGAAGTGATAAGTATTTCTTAAAAGAGACATAAAAAGCACAGAACATAACGTAAAATAATAACAAGCCAATATTTATTGACCCATACTGTGTACTATCCAATTTTCTGAGTACAGTGTAGATACTAACTCATGTACTACTCATGCAAATCCTATGAGGTAGTTGTTATTATTTATATGAAAGTTTGAGACTTGGAGACTTTTTGAATTCAGATTGGTGTTCCAAATGGTAAAAATATTCACTAGAATTTTCCTCTCTGCTTAATAATCTGGAAAATATGGTTTTGTTTAACTAAATAGTTCATTTTAAGGAAGTCAAGGGCCATGGGTAATGAAATTTAAAAAATTGAATGTAATAGAATATATCCAATATTAAGTGTGCTGAACACATAGATTTAACTGTAATGACACAGAGACTCTGAGAAATCTCAGGGTCATCATCATAACCATCAATTATCATTATTCTGATGGTAGGTGGAAGTCCCAATTGAAAGAGATATGATTGGAAAAATATGAGATAATGTGGAATAAAGGGAATAAATTGTCATTTATTGAGCTATTGTGGGAAGTGCCTAGATACACAATTTTATCTAAATCTCTTGGGTGGACACTGTAATTCCCATTTCCCAGATAAGGCAAATTCACAGACTCTGAATTTATAGGTTAACTTGTAGATTTTTGGCAGATAGACTTTTTTTATGATAAAAAATAAAATTCCAAGGGATATTTCAGTCTGTCTATTTGATTTTTTTTTTGTATAGGTGTGCACTTATATTTTCTGTGAATGAAATTTGATATGTTCTTTGTATATTTGTATGAGTCAGGTTTTTAATCTTATTAAAAAATATACTTTGGCATCTTATAGTTAAACAGGAGCTTTGGCTCCAGAGCTCATGTTCTTGCCTTTATATCCATTCTTTCTGGCCATATGTAGTATAGTTAATTTTTGAAAAATTGTGCTTAAATTAAGGAAAAAGTCCTCAAAGAAGGGTAAGGGAAATCTCATTGTTAGAAAAAGTCCCAGTTTTCATTTATCTGAAAAGATAAAACAACATGGATGAACTGCACTTTTGGATGTCCATTTCCTAATACATAAAGACTCATCCCTTGACTGTGCAGTTGCAACTTTTCCCTGAATAATAAATGGAGGAAAACAGTGAATTACTCATTACTTCATACTATGTATTTTGTTTTATTTTGTTTGTTTTTGAGACTAGGTCTCGCTATTTTTGCCTGTGGAACTGCAGGCTCTCGTTGCCTGGGGTACCACAGACTCAAGCAACCCCCAGCCTCAGCTTCCCAGGTAGCTGGGATTACAGGCATGCGCCACCATGCCCAGCTATTTTTTTTGGAACTAGGTCTCACTACGGGCCCCAGGCAGGACTCGAACCGCAATCCCTAGGCCCGGCCGCTTCATAGGCTGAAGCTTACAGGCACGAGCCACCGTGCCTGGCCATACTAGGTATTTTGTAAACATAGTACAACATATATGACAATTTGTATTATGCATCCAGTATTTCATAATTTGGACTGCCTAGGATGTGTACTGTAAATGAGGAAATGCTCTATTTGTAATTTATATCACCAGCAACAGCCAACCAATTTCTAGAATGAATCCCTATAACCCAAGGCATTTACAAAAATATTCCTGTTCTGTGAACTCCAAGAATATACGCTCACAACATATACAATAAAATCATGCTCAACAGGGAATGATAGGATTGAATTAGTAAAAAATGTGCAATTGTGGACTATTTTTAACAACAGCGGTAGCTTTATTTTTAGCTATATATACGCTGGTATTTCAAGTGAAACTACATACTGTGTTTGTTCTTGTGGGTTTAATTAATGGTGAGTTTAAAGTGTTATGTAATCATCTTATCAGCAACAGAAGAAATGGATCTTTTTGAAGTGGTTGCAAAGCTTATTCTTTTACCCAGTTTAGGCAACCCTTCATTTCCTTAGAACCCTTTCCAGGTTTTCTTATCAAAACTAACTACCTTTTCCCCTAAGAACTATCTATAATTTTAACAAATCCAAAGCAAGCATATGTGCTGTAAGAAGGTTTCAGCACTTTCATTACTCTCTTCTCTAAGTTACTTTATCACAGGAGCTAATGACTTAGTCTACAGTCCGTATCCCTGATAACAACACCATCTTGAAGTAAAACATTTGATAAAGGGTCCTGGCAACTGACAACTAGTGGGCGCTGCCCTCTTGACTAGGTAAAGAGACTAGAGTTGTACCAGGCAGAGCCCAGTGACCATAGACAGACAGTCTGGTGGTGCTGTTTGCTGAAGCTCATTATCTTAGTCCAGCATTTCCCTTCTGGGGAAGTAGGAAGAGAGAAATTGATGCCAAGTTCTTGCGCAAGGTCAAATGTTTCTGGAGGAAGGATGCCAGGGTTAAATTAACACTTGGAATGAGGTAGGATTGGGTGGAGACACACAGACTGGGGTGGGGGGGTGGTGGTAGTGGTGAGACAACTGGATAACTTTGGAAATTCAAATGGAGACAGCAACAAAGAGTAATTGCTAAAACTTTTCCTAACTTGGAAAGCCAGGCACATCCCACACCAGGCCAGACTCAGAGCTCTTCTGTTCCAAGGAGGTTGGAGCAGGCTCAAAGGCCGAAGGGACTGTAGGAGCCAAACCTATCTCTGGTTCTGGTGCTTTGCTCCCTGAAAAGAGAATTCATCTCAAAAGAGAAAGCAAAGGACATTTCTGCCTAAACTCTCCATTAAGATAAACATTGTCTATACATTCAATATATCCATCCTTTTAGGACTACTGAACCGTGTAGCAAAAAATCATCAAACATCAAAACAAGAAAGGGAAAACCTTTTAGGAAAATGTAAGGCTCTTTGAACCTAAAATATCTCCTTTCTCTGCTGTTCATCAGTCTCACTGGAGGAAAGAGACTGTTTGTGGGAGGGACAGAGATAGGCAGAAGAGGCTGAGGAAGAGAGGGGGAAACAGGAAAAGGAAGCAATGCTCTCTGGTGTCAGGGAGAAATTCATGGCTGGATTGACTGTTTTGACAGTTGATTTATATTATTTTTCCCCCTCTAACTTCAGAACCATGACAGACAATTGCTGAACATCACATTGATGAGTGAGTACTTCATCAGAACCAGTTGCCTTAACAACTAAAATAGCCAAAATGTTAAGACAGTCAAATAAGATTGATTATTTTTGCTACAATCTGTGGGTAGCTGACCCAGGGATTCTCAGCCTAATCATGAACATAACCACAGAGGTTGAATCAACAAATGCAAAAGCAGCCGGAGGACAAGTAAGAAACCTGTCAATAACCTGGTTGCTTCATTTATATAATGCCACTGAACAGCATGCAAAGAAACAACCAACGGAGTCCGTGGATTTGCTTCTGGGTGCTGGGCGTCACAGGAAGCAGCCAGTCTTAAAGACTGCGAGTTTTGATACTTTCAGTTTCTAGCAAAAAGACAGAGCCTGGCATGTAATGGAAAAACAGATTTCCCCAAATTGTTGTCTAGAGGTGCTGAATCATGCATGAATGTCAGCAGATGATGCCAAGCATGGCATCATTTCATGGGGACTTTATCTGGTGTGAACCAAGAGAATTCTACTTTATGAATTTTCTTTAAACAGCCACAGATAATTGTTGTGCTGTGTCATAGACCAAAAGGGAAATTAAATCTCTCTCATAATTGGATTTGCTATTTGCAGGCTTTCCTGAAGACAAGGGAAAGGAAATTTATTTTACATTTAAAAAATCTTGAATTAAAAAATTGCAATCACTATAGCAGGTGCCTATCTGAATCCAACCCATCCCTTGCTGAGGGATGGATGCCCAAGCCTAATGGTACAGGTGAAAAGGTTCCTGAAACGGCACTCGTTTATTTGTTTGCTTAGTTGGGATTTTTCTCTTTTCTTTTGAATCCTAAAAAATTATTTGATAGTTTAGTGGCAGTGCAGACTGTGTTGAGAAAATAGAAATTGATTAAGAAGTGAGAGACTGTGAGACTGAAAATGAGTGGGAAAAAAAAAAAAGCCTACAAAGCATTTACAGTGTAATTTTCCAATACAGATTTGGGTAGATACTGCATGCAGTTAGAAGCAGATGCATTTTCAGGCTTTTATTATTGAATGAAGATATTTTTTGATATTATTGAATGAATATTTTCTGAGTTTCCCCCCTTTTATGGAGAATCCAAGAAAATACAATGCTAAAGTCTATGTACTAGCATTGCATTCATGTGAATGCCTGATTGCCTGAAGCTTGAAAGACTCAGTCTGAGCTATTGGTGGTCCTGAAATAACTCTCAAGAAGCTGGAATGGGGGAAAACAATTTCAATAATAGTTTATGGAAATCAAACATTAATCTATATGTATCCTTCTGTTAGATAACAAACATTAACTCAGTATATTGATTCTTAAAAGAATGACTGGATGCATTTAAGTGTATGTTTAAAACACAATATCGCATCTTAAATAATTTTCTATTTTATAATACCCTTTATTTGCTTATTTTAATTGACCCACAGCATACAATCCTTTGGAACCACAGAGATGAGGCTATAGTCTTTCCCATCATGGCTGCCTTTTCCTTCCACCATGACCTGGGCTTTGCCATTATACAAGAGTGATCTCCAGGTGAACAAGTAAAGGATACAACCCAAATACACACAGTCCATGTCAGGTCAGCAAATTATCCCTTTCTTAAACTGGGAAATTCCTGAAAAATAAGACAGTGGTGAGAATTGTGATAGTGTGAAAGTAATATAAGATCATGTTTCTAGCTCATGTTCTAAGAGAGCAAAGCTTATGAGTAAGCGGAATTGGCAAGGAAAGGACAGATAAACAGAAAATGAGCAGGGAGTTTGGAGAAACGGAAAGGTGGCGAATAGCCAAACCAAATAGATGCAATAACACTGTACGGAACTCCATGACCTGCTATTGAGGTCTCAAGGGTCCACCCTCCGATTCTGGGGCAGCTGACCTTGTTGCTCATGGTTTAGTTATTCTTGGCAATCCTAGGCAACACGAGTCTCTAATCCTTATATCCAAAATATTTTCATTTAAAAACACTGTCATATTCATGTTGCTCCTGAGGAAACTATAGTACATACAAAGAGCAAAAAATCCAGAAGTCTCTTTCCTGAAAGAATGGATTGTATTATTTGGTGTACAGGCATACATATAGAAAGTGACAGAATAACCCAGTTGCCCCATTTTTCTGGAATTTTTGCTGATTCTAATTTACATACTATGTTATTTTTAAAACAGGGCCCCAACCCCTGAACCCTTTGACACCACTATTTTAAAAAACATTGTTATTTTTAAACCATGTCCCCTTACCACTTTGTAGAACTATTGTTAGTCATCACTATTAACACACAGTTCTTCAATTGTTGGAATTCCCCTTGCTTTAGTACATGGTTACCTGAATAGATGACTGTGTAGCTCTTTGAAGAATGTCTGACTAAATCATATAATATTCGCCATGACCTTGCAGGATCCTTTTCTCACGTGACCTACCTTGTCTTTCAGTCAATGGGCTCCTGGCTGAAAACTGATCCAGAAGTTTAGTAAGAGCAGTACTGATCTTTTATTAGCAACAGTAACCCTTAGCCTTTGTTTCTAGATTAAGAGATAACTTTATTGTCTGCTCAGTCTGCCCTGACCGTATAAATGTTGTGTTCCATTAACTATCTCCAAAGCAACACCTTAGTCACACTACCTCCCCTAACCTTGTCATTCTTGGCAATAATTAAGTCACACTGCTTTTGGTAGTTAAGTGCTGTGATAACCTGGCCTCTATCCAGCAGTCTATCAACATTTCACAATTCAAAAGCCACTTTTGCCAACAGTATCCTTCAAATTCAGGTTTAGTTTCTAACTAAACCTGAGATTCTCCCCAGTACAGCCCTGTCTTTGGAAAATGGAAAGTCCTCTGTACTTTCTCCCAGAACACAAGCTACATAATTTTTCTGACATTGCATGGTATATAGTCCAGTCATTATGCCTAATTTTCAATCCCTTCGTCCATCATTTGTCCCAGTATTGTTAACATGCCTCCCAAGTTTCTTGCCAGGAACTTGAATCCTACATCAAGGGGAAGTGTACCAATATCTGGAAACCATTCTTTACCCAATTTTACACTCCTTCACCCTTAATTCAGGAACTCTGAGAATCCTATTCATTTATATTCTGCTGACTTTAACTGTAGATGATGGCAACATTTTTCAGCTCATTAAGTTTCTTGCTCTGCAGTCCCAGAACTTCTCCATCTGGCTTATGTTGTGACTTCAACCCAAGTTATTCTTTTGGTGATTGATCATGAGGTGAGATTGGGTTGATTATGAGTGGTGCATGTTGCCTTGCAAGGTAGAGGCTTCTGCATCATCACTAAGTAGCAAGGAAGAATTAGCCTTTAAATATCTTCCTAAATGGGCCATGATCCTTGTGTAGGAGACAAGGTGAGGTCTCTATCTCCAAGGGTGCTCTGCTATTCTTGTACTTAAATTCTGACCCTGATCCTTAGATTTTTCTGCCTCCTTATTACAGGAGATGAGAATCTTTAAATACTTCCAAGGATACCCTTGGGCTTTCACATTTTGCTTACATCAGTGGTTGGTTTCCTTCAGTCTTTCACCAACTTCCTCTGATGCATGGATGGTCCCTAGCAATAGTCATCCAGTTCCAAAATACTTATTATGATTACCATTTATCAAAAAAAAACTTTGAATGCCAGAAATACTGCACTTGAGAACACAATTTCCTTTCACTATTATCCCATCCCATTTCACTAATGGTAAAGTTTTAATAATTGTACTCTAAGTATGTGTCAAGGACTATTAATGCTTCATCTCCCACCAATAATTGCCAGCTGGTTGGTCTACTTTCTGGGTCTTTTCTGGTACCATCAGATAGGTCAGGCTCCTTCAGAAACAGATTCTGAAATTCGTAGATTGATGTGCAGGAGGTTTACTAGGAAAGTGCTGAGGAACAACAACCATACAAGGTATGGGGGAAAAGAGTTGAACCTGAGAATTGAAATATCATGCAATTACACAGAGGGACCCAAGCAATCCTAAGAGATGTTCTGATTAGCAGAGTTCTTCAGCATTGTTCTGTTCTTATATCCCCAGGGTAAATCTAACATCCTGGAAGAGAGGGTGACCCTGATATGGCAGCTCTCTTTGGCTATTACCAACTCCCAGAGTGTTTAACTGCAAGTTCTCCAGTATCTGGTGGAAGAACTGTCTTCATTGTCACAAACACAGCATCCCTTGTATCCCACACGATGATGACTATTTTCTCTGAATTAAGGCTAACCTAATTAATCTTGATAGATAGACTATTTACCCCATTTTAGACAGAAGCTTGGGTAGAATTGACACTATTCATACTGAGGGACAAATTATGTTCCCATAATAATTTATGGTGCTAATTTATCAGCTTTCTTGAGACAATTCTGTGAGATTGACATTATGTGACCCTGTAGAACACAGGAAGTAGTCTTGGAAAGACTACTGTTCTTTCCAAGACTCCAGACCTACCATATGGTTTTTATATCAGATTAGGTATACTACATAAATTCAGAGAATCTGTGAATGTTACCTGAGATATTACAATTTGTAACAATTATATCTATCTATCTATCTGTCTGTCTGTCTATCTATCTATCTATCTATCTATCTATCTATCTATCTATCTATCTATCTATCTATCTATCTATATCTGGTACAGAGCTTCTAAACCACTTGGAATTTTCTAAGTGATGAGATGGGAAAGATGTCTTTGCTATGTTAATGAGTGACATTTGGAAAACTTCAGCATAACCAAAGGGTGGGGGGCTGGTTGCCAGAGAAACCATTCAAGTGACAAGAGAGTTTTAAAGTCCATCAAGTCATCTTGATCTCAGGACCAGAGATTGAATTGAATTTCTAGTCATCAGGGATCTAACTATTTGTTCCCAAGTAATAGAGCCTCCATAAAAATTCAAAAGGAACCATCATCTTAATTTCTTGTGCCCTTCCCTCCCCTGACTTTATTCACCCCCCTTCTCTTGCTCTATGCTTCAGTTCTGTTGGCAATTTTAAATTTTACTTGTCCTTTTGTTTGTTTGTTTTCCCTATGTCTCTCATATAGGTGAGAGCATCCTGTATTTCTTTCTCTTTCTGGCTTATTTCTACTAGCATGATTCCTTCTAGGTCCATCCATGTTATCACACATGCCTCAAATTTGTTGTTTTTCATTGCTGAGTAATATTCCATTGTGTACATATACCACAACTTTCTGATCCATATTTCTGTTTTTGGACATTTGGGTTGTGGGGGACAAGTTGGTGGGAGGGCCCTGGGGAATATAATGATGTAAAGTTAAAAAAAACAAAACAAAACAAATATATATATATATATGTGTGTGTGTGTGTGTGTGTGTGTGTGTGTGTGTGTGTGTGTGTGTGTGATCAAACAAAAAAATTTGGAAAAAAGAGGAAAAACATTCAAAAAGAGAGAACTTTGAGGTTGGCAAACACATGGAAATTGGCAAGAGTGCTATACTCAGAACATAGTAGTTCCCATGACCCTTCCCACATACCTTGCCCTATGAGGCTTTTCAATGCCTTTTCCTGAGTTATATGGCTTACCAATGAATTGGTAATTTGTTAAGTAAAGTATTTCTCTGAGTGAATCACTCTAGCAATTTAATGGACTCTGAGAAGGGTCATGGGAAACTATGAGCTTTGGTTGGAAGCTAAGGTGACAAGCTGGACGTCTGATGGGCCTTTGAATAGGAAAAGGTTTCCTCTTGTAGGACTGAGCCCCTAACCTGTGACATCTATTGCCACCTCCATGTAATGTCACTATCAGTGTATCAAAGTAACATGGTTTTGACTTTTAAGTTCATTTGGGGAATAGTCAAAGGACAGCAATAAGGCATACTGGGAAAATCTACTGCCCTTTTGATCAGGACACAGAAATTTGAAGTCTAGTCCTGGCCTTGCCATTCATTTGCTAAATGCTTTGGTCAAAATCACTTAACCTCTCTTAACATTCTCTCCTTTTGAATGTTTTTCCTCTTTTTCTCCAATTTTTTTTATTTGATCACATATATATATTTACTTTATATCATTATACTCCCCAGGACCCTCCCACCAACTTGTCCCCCACAACCCAAATGTCCAAAAACAGAAATATGGATCAGAAAGTTGTGGTATATGTACACAATGGGATATTACTCAGCAATGAAAAACAACAAATTTGAGGCATGTGTGATAACATGGATGGACCTAGAAGGAATCATGCTAGTAGAAATAAGCCAGAAAGAGAAAGAAATACAGGATGATCTCACCTATATGAGAGACATAGGGAAAACAAACAAACAAAAGAACAAGTAATTTTTTAACTGTAAAACCAATATAAGTCATCTTTATACTGATTTTCAGCTGATTGTAAGAACCAGTTATTTGTGAAATAATATAAATTATTATTATTGTTCTGATTAAAAGGGGAATTCCTTCCTTCCTTCCCTTCCTTCCTTCCTTCCTTCCTTCCTTCCTTCCTTCCTTCCTTCCTTCCTTCCTTCCTTTCTTTCTTTCTTTCTTTCTTTCTTTCTTTCTTTCTTTCTTTCTTTCGAGACTAGTTCTCGCTATTTTTGCCTGAGGAACCGCAGGCTCTCATTGCCCAGGGTACCACAGACTCAAGCAATCCCCAGCCTCAGCTTCCCAGGTAGCTGGGATTACAGGCACATGCCACCATGCCCAGCTATATTTTTTTGGAACTAGGTCTCGCTATGTGTCCCCAGCAGGACTTGAACCATGATCCCTGGCCCCGGCCTCGTGGTTTCCTAGGCTGCTGCTTACAGGCATGCGCCACCATGCCCAGCCCAAAAGGGGAATTTCTTAAAGGATTGTAATGAGTGCTTTAAATTGACTTTATTTTTTTTTATTTCACTAGCTTTGAATCACTAATGGGCAAGTTTTTCCAAATTCTAGTTACTATTTTACCTTAAAATGGTTGTTTTTTTTCCCTCTACAGAATTCTAAAGATAAACCCAAAAGTATGACTCATTGCCAATCTGTCTAGGATGATTTGGTGTGGAACTCTCCTCTTGAGGATATAGAAAGGACCAATTTTAGACAAATCATTTAATGACAGGAGAAGGTCATTTTCCACAATAGCAACCAAAAGCGAACTACTAGTAAGACTCACTGAATCTCCCAGGACAGTAATCCTCTGAAAGAGAGAGTACAGGAAGCAGAGGTGAATGATAATAACACTTTATATTCATATAGATTTTTCCCTCCATTGATTCCAAGTATTTGGCAAACTTTAATTGGCTAATCCTCACATATCCCTTTGAGGTTAAGTAGGCGGCAAGTATTATCCCTGATTTTCAAATGGAGGAGTAAAGCTACAAAGAGTTTAAGTGCGTTGCTGAGGTCCAAACATGGACTACTGATAAAGCTGAGACCAAAGATAGGAGACCCCTTCCCCATTTATAGTCCAGTGAGCCTGAGATCCCTCTCTGCAGAAACACTGTTGATCATTCTGAAGCAAAATCCTTGATAATCATTTCACCATTCAGATGATATGACATCTTTGTTCCTTTGTAGCACTTGCTTTTGATCAAGGCAAAGATACATATTTTCAGGCACGATGAACTTTTCTACAGTAAAGCAAAGCTCAATGTGGGCAGAAGAGAAGGCTTTTGTGTGTGTATTTAATTTCTAAGTAAGACATTGATGTTCTTTTCTGGGACTGAACACTCTTTGAATCCAACAGCAAGGCAGAGCCTGTGAACAAAACCCTTCCTATTCACTTCAAACTGTAGTATCTTTGCTAAACATTCTTCAGAGAATTCCCAGCTTTGTTTAACAGATTACCAAGGCTTCTCTTGAAACTACCCAGCTGACCGCTGCTTCTTCAGTATCCTTGATGTTGCCAGGAGAAACAGACTGTCCTCATTGGATTAAAGCTTGCAATGGGATATAAGACAATTTTGCATTAAAAAAAAAAAAAAAAACCAACTGATGAGAATTGCAAAAAGCCTTTAAGTACAAATGCAGGCAGAAAATCTATGAGTCAGTAAAAACAGAATTATTTCACCTCAAGAGACTCACAAAACACTGAACATTTTATAGCCCCATCATTAGATGGAGAAAATGAAATTTTCATCCTGGTTCCCTTAAGTGCTGTGGTGATTCAGGGCATCCCACTGTCCTTGGGTGCCATCAGAGGCCTCAGGCTCTTGCACACTTGTAAGACTGGTAGATGCCCCTGAAGAAATAAAAACTCGA
Source organism: Uropsilus gracilis (assembly GCA_004024945.1). Taxonomy (NCBI): domain Eukaryota; kingdom Metazoa; phylum Chordata; class Mammalia; order Eulipotyphla; family Talpidae; genus Uropsilus; species Uropsilus gracilis. The sequence continues at coordinate 125,459 of PVHY01000187.1, forward strand.
GGTGCCTGGCTTAGAGGAAAGAGGGAGGGAACTTCTAGGAGGTGGAGAGAGAGAGAAAAAAAGACAAATTGAGAAAAGACAACTTATCCCACAACAAATTGAAAATAATTCCCAAGTATTCTGACTAACTTAAATTCTGTCCAGTTTCTGGTGAGTGTAAATATGTACAATTCAAAGAGAAACTGAGGCACAGTAAAGATTTTTATAATTTTTCAAGCATTTATCATTTTGGTTGGGTAGTGCCAAACAGAAAGTGGTTAGGAGTCCTTCGCTGACAGGAACAGGGAAAGACTTACACAGAGAATGGAGAACTGTGGAAGAATAGAAAATAAATTATCAGATGTATCATGATTTACAGCCCAAATGTAAATGTTTTATATCATAACCTTGAGGCATTTACAGACTTGGGTTTGGGTTTGTTGTGTGGAAATATTTCAGCCTAATGACCTCTAGGTTTGACTAATTTAACCTAAATTTAACTAATTTAACCTGAGTGCAGATTCAAGTCTGTAGATGGTGAAGGTTAAACTGTATGGGGTCTTTGGCATTGGCAAGGATTCTGGTATTTGTAGATCTCAGTTTTGTTATAATCAAGCAAGGGGAGTAGGGAATATTTAAGGTCCTTTCCTAAGGTCCATGCATGACTAGTAACCAAAGCATCCAATTAACTTCCCATCATTTCTTCCTTTCTGATTAGCTCTGGGCCTAAGAAAGGACCAAGATTATTTTTAGTTGGAGTGCATTAAGGGCTTGCTGGACTTTTCTGAGTTGACTGTCCAAGATTGTCAAGGTTTATCTCTGAGAAAAGCAGAGAAAGAGCACTTGGGTGTGCTCAAGCTGCTTCTTTACATCCAAATCTCATTTTCTCTTCAACCCTGAGAGCAAAATATTATGAAGATCATTTTACAGGTGAGGAAAGTGAAAGTCAGAAGAGATAATATGACTTTTTGAGATCACATAGTTTTAAGTATAGAGTCAGGGGTGATTATATATATTGTGGTGTCACATGCAAAATAAACTTGTTGGAAAACCATTAAGACTTTCAAGATGGCCACAGCAGAGCACTGAACCCAGTGCGGGGCACTTCTGAGCTGCAGCCCACTGCGACTACACAGCTCATAGCCTATGAAGTCAGCCCTGAATGGGGACAGAAGACAAACTGGCTCTCTCTGTATCCTTTGAGTCTGCAGTGTCTCCACTTGTTCCTCCTCACCCACCCTGACCACCTCTCCACCATGCTCCTTGCCCAGGAAGCTGACTTCAAGAACATGCCCTCTGGCTTCTAGTTGGGTTGCCCACTGGGAGGCACTGACTTGAGGTTGGTGGTCAGGCAGTGCAAGCCTCTTCCCTACCAGGCTGCAGTCTGGTGGTTGCTGTTTCTTCTCTCCCCAGTGGTGCCTAACCTCAAGGTCATAACTCTTGCTGATGCGGTTAATGGTTCTATCCCCCACCTCATCAGGCCCAAGTTATCCCCACTGATATTCCTGGTGATCTTTACCATCCACACCTTAGAAAATGGCCCTTTTTAAGAGTGACATCTATTTCCTATGGGGATATCTGTGATTTTGGCTTGCTCGATTCCGTTTCCTTTGGAGAACTGCAAACTGCTTTTCTTGAGAGAAATCCAGTCCTGCCTCCAGGTGCCCAGAGACCATATGAATCAAGTTTGGCTAGAGTTACTGACCTCCACTGCTATGTTGACTACCTCAGGTAGGTATTCATGTCTTTCAAGGACATTTCAGCTAGAAATGGGGTGGGGGTGGGGAAGCTTGGTGAGGGAGGTGTGAAATTCTTTAGCAGTCAGGAATTTTTTTTTTCCTGCAAAGGTCAGATAGCAAATATTTAAGAGTTGGCAGTCCTGCATCAGAGCCTTCTCTGTTTGTTTGTTGTTTTACAACCCTTTAAAAATTTAAAACCGTTCTTAAATTGCCGTGTGTGTGAAGTTTGAGGCATAAAAAAGCAGGTCACTAGGCCAGAACTTTGCAAACCATTTATGGTCATACTACAGGAAAAAATGAGATAAAAAAAACTACTGTAATATGTGCACACATACTTACCAAAGTGAAAAATTTCTGGAAGTATTAAGACATTTGCTCTAACACCTATGGTTTGGTAACTCATTCTTCTACTTGTCAGCTACCTAGCACTCTTACTAGTCACTCAGCTACCCTGAGATGGTTTGAATTAGATTTCTATAACATGCAAATGACCACATCTCAGCTAACACACCCTACTGCTTCCAGAATCTACAACCCTTGATTCCATTGGCCTCAGAGCAATTCCCAAGCAGCCTGTCACCTGCACATCTCTGGGTCAAGGGGACTTGATTATCCCTGCTGAAAGTTCCACACATATACATTTTTTCAACAGAAAATCAAAAAAGAGGAAATTTTTACTAAAATGAAAGTGAGCTTTCTTTACACAAACAGAATCACAAATCATAGTTCAGGCAGCATTGCTGTTTTTAAACAGGGTCTTCATGGTGTCACAGATGGTAACCTGAGGCTTCTGACCAGGAGAGAGGCTTTAGCAGATGCAGCTGTCTCTGCTTCTAATTCTCTTGGTCTTGTTGAAGAGTTGCTACTCTCTGGCAAATATGCATTGCAGGTCATGTTCAAAGACAGTGTTACAAATGGCCTGGTGTCCTGCATATCAGCAGGAAGAAATGGGCATTTAATAGGCAGGATCTGTGATACTCATTGAAGGTTATAACAAAGACCAGATCCAACAGTGCAGTGACTGGTCCCTGGAAGCAAGGTGGGAAGGGGCAGTTTCCCCTGGGGTGACTGGTAGGTAATCTTTCTTCCTTAAAAGAGATGATTTGGCAAAGAAGTCTATGAAAATCCACCACACATCCCTATCTATGACTACACTGAAGAGATGGACAGTTTTAAAAAATTCTACACTCTTCAGAAAGAAGCAAAAAATGCTTATGAAATAGAAGTTAAACTTAGAAATGGTCAAATTCAATGTCAAATATTCTGTCCCATTGCTTTTATTAAGTAAACTCATCCTTGACTGGAACACCCTCTAGATTTGGATGTTAGGAAACATATTCACCTCAAGGAGAATTCTAGGAGAAAATGCACTTTGGATGAAACAGACTGGGTGGCTGACTCTGTCAGGCAGGCAGGACGTATTGATTAGGTGCAGGTCCTCTCAAAGGTGGATATGTGTGTGTGAACCTTCTGAGGCTCTCCGTTGGTGATTCTGGGGCAGGACCTGAGAGTCTGTGTTTCTGTTACATTCCCAGTACTGTGAGCAGTAACTCATCCATGTATGCACAATAAGTAGAGGGAATTAGAAGAAAACAGTTCCTTAGAATTGGTGCTATTTGGTCACAAATACATAATAAAAATCACTAAAGTGTATTGAGTGCCAACTATGAGAAAAGAAGTCACAGAACTGGTAAGGAATGTTGCTAGAAAACTTCCATAAAGCCCGTTGCTTACCATGGTCCCATGCTAGGCTCTCTGGTATGCAGAACCCAGTGGGAAAGCTTGGTCCTCACAGTCCATCACAAGGCCCAGGGCCCTTGCAGCTCAAGGAGCTGGCAGCCCAGGTGTAGCACCTGCTGAATTCCCCGGAGCAGAACCATCTGGATGGAGGTTTGGCCTCATTTCAGCGAAAAGCGATCCAGGATTTTAAAAAGTACATCTGGCATTTCAGACACTGATGAACAAGCTAGTCTTTCTGTTCAGCCAACCTGACCGATTGTGCTGAAAGGGAGCATCGGGAAGAGTGAAAGTAGGAAAACCTCGATTTGATTGAAAAATGGTTGATCCTATACAAAATACAGTGGAATAATGAACTCTTCCTCATGCAAAGGTGAGCAGTTTCTCCCTAGCGTGCCACAGTCCGGTCTCATGTTGTCTCCAGAAGATATATTCGAGGACTTGCTAACCCTGCTTCTGCTCCATTTATTTGACAGTTAGTAAAACATGGGCCCATGAGGCCTCAAGAGGGGAACTGTTTATTTCAAGTAATTTTATCTCAGGAAAGATGTTTGGATTCCAGAAAATTGTGAAGTGGATTTATCATCGCAATCTTTGTACTGATTGGATGTGGAAGACTGCGGACCTGCATGATTGGGAAGAAACACAATCAGCTTTTCAGAAATGTCTATGCCTGGAAAGCTTCACAAAGGAGTTTTTTTCACTTTGGCCTCCTTTCTGAACAGTTTCTGTTATAGAGCTCCAGGCAGATGCAGCTCCAGGCAAATGGGGACACCGGGGAACATTTCTCTCTGAATTTTCCCACCTCTTCCATCTGTGTCCTTTCCTCCCACCCTTCTATCCCTCCAGCCCCCTCTACTTCCAGTGCTGAATTCTATCCATGTGCGAGTGAGTCTAATATTTTCAGGGGAGGTAGGGAGTGTGAACATGCATTTGAGTGTTGTAAAGATTCATATTTATTTTCTATACTAATGAAAAATTAGTCATTTTTTAGATGTCAGAGAACAAATAGTCAAGACTTCTTATGTTTTATAATTTTATATAACTGATTTCAATGTACTGGTAAAATTTTTATCAGATTTCTGACAGTTATGAATCATTTTCCCCTTCTGGAAAGATGAGGAAGCATGTTTTCCCCCTCTGCCCAGCTGCAGCCATCTCTGAGCTGATAGTTTCACATTGTCCTTTCCTTTGCGGTGTTGAAATAGATTTCTTGGCCTAAGATAGAACCACCCCAGTCTGGTTGTTGTCAGTGAACCAAAACTTTAACAATATCCATGGTTCTGGAAATACTCCGCTTGACCAGAAACACAGTAGATCTTACCAGTCAATCCCCATATGCCAAGTCAGCTCTGGACTCTAAACTTACTTCCTTGTCCCTTATTCCTTACCCCATTCCATTTTGCAGTTCTCTGAATGGAACTGTCCACTTATGAGTTGATAAAATTTCTTTCAATTATCTCAATTCTTTTTTAAACTTTTAGCAGTAATAGCTTGTCATCATAAGTATTTATTGATGAACGTCAAGCTGTACGGATCTCAAAGATTACAGGGTTTGTGGAAAAAGTCTTGAAGGTGAGTCAAGAAAGAAAAAAGCTGACCCCAAGGCATTTGCATCTCTGCTTTATCTGCTTGGAATTACCAGGTAAGGAAGCCGGAAGACCAATCTTGTGATTTCAGAGAGCAATTTGAGAGTGTCTTCTATGAAAAGAGAACAAAGTTTCTGTGGTGAACGCACTTACTCAACAATAAGCTTTCTTTACAAGAACAATCAACTGGAAAAAATTAGCAACAGCTGATTAAAAAAAATGAAGTGAGTAAATAAATCATGGAACGGCCATATAATGAAGTCATTAAAATAATGTTAGATAATGTGCTATTTGACAAAGGTCTCTAAGCATATTATTAGATGAGAATATTCTTTGAGAAAGAGGGAGTTGATCTCATGTCTTCCATTGAGCTGTTCACTGGCAGAAGTTGTTGCCCCTGCCTTGGCCTGCTGCCACTGGCCTATTAAATTAAGAATATGCAGATTATAACCTGCTGAGCTAGCAGGCACAAACCACACCCACAGGGTCAGCATTTAAGTCTCCACTTTGGGAAGTGAAACTCCATGGGGTTGTATTTGATTGAAGGCACAGTTTTAATACACATAACTGAAGTCAAGTCACGCAATGACCTACAGATTCCAAAAATAGGTGGATAGGGGGATAATGAGCCACCGAAAGCAAAGTCTTCCATCCCAAGGCCTGAGCGAGCAGTAACTAGAGAGCAGTGTTGTACTTGTTAGGTGAAATGATAGGGATGGAAGCCCCCAACTTTTCCTGAGTTCAACTCTAAGCAGTTATTTTTAACAGTGCACCAGGAAATGCAAAACAGGTACTTAGGGTGGCAGAACTTAGCTCATGTCCTTATCTGAAAGTCTAAAAATCCAGCCTCTGGGGGTGAGCAGAGTGTCATACTGTAAAATGTGAAGGCAATGACTCAAAACAGCTGTGTTTCTCATCACAGATGTTCTTTCAATTATGTGTTCTTTACTGCTATTCCTCTGGCTATAGCCACTCCTGTTACTGATGGTCACAGCCTGGAACACCCAGATTCCAACAAAATGCTGTCAACAAAGTGCTGCTTCCTCTATGTGGTCAATAGAGGGATTCTCATGGAAGTCAATCACTTTTCTCTTCGCTGTCCTAATTTCTGTTCTCCAAAGGCTACATATGGGGTGATAGAATCATATAAAATGTTCCTGAAAGACTGCACAACTAAAGGGATTTTTGATAGAGAGGGACTTTTAATTTTGCCTACATGCTTTTGTAGGGAGACAATTTTCCACAAATAGCTCACATTTCTGATCCTCACAGAATCCAGGTCCTCTGAGCAAAGAACTTGTACAACCAAGTTAAAAAATGTTTATAGAAGGGGACATTCTAGGGCACTAAAAGTTAGCAATATATTCCTCCCTAAAGATGTTTCAAGGTAGGAAGGATAAAGACCTCCTCTTTCTCTACACAAGGAAGATTAAATCAAATTTTAGATTAAAGTTAGAGTTTTTCTCTGTCCAGAAGGGAGGGTATGCAGAATGTCAACAGTCCTATATATGGACCAGAGTTCCCTAATTGTGGGGTTATCTCTAATAATGTACCCCATTTTATAGCTTGGGAGACATATTATTTCAACATGCTACTTTGTCTGAGAGCAATAAATGATTTTGTACTCTGCTCCAGAGGTTTCATTTTGAAATCCAGTACATTTAGCAATTCATATATGTATATTAATATAGAATATGTATATATACACACAAATATATATATTCTCACTTAATTGTATATTTGGATACACTAGATCTATCTATATTTGTGTGTATATGTTATACACACATAAATAAATTATGTATGTGATGTACATAAATAATACTAGCTGGCTAACTTGCTAGTTTGCAAGTAATTCTCAGACCCTTGAAAAATTTTAATTTAACATTTTTTAATTTAATTTTTAAATTTTAATTTAATGTTATTATATGTAGATTTCTTTGTGAAAAATCTCCTCATTTAGAAAGATCATCCTGGTGTGGGAAACATCTCATCTTTCCCCCAGGAAATAGTGATGATGAGTCCTTTGAGAATAGTTCAAGACAGATTTCACATTTCTTGTTCAGGGCTCTTCATAGTGCTCTGGTAAGTATGGATATAGATTGTGTATATGGGGACTAATGGATCAAAAACATTACATTTCCAGTGGTAGAGAAGGTCTTAGGACAACTGTTAATAGCAGCAAAGGGAATTGTGACTCTTACTGAGGAAGAGACATTGTCTCTGAATCCTAACCACTCACCCTCCCCAGGAGCCCTGGCTCGACACAGACTTGAGAACCCTCTGCTCCACTTGCAGGGTCCAGATCACGCCTCAGGGTCTACAGATGTCCATTCCTCAGGCACTACCACTTAAAAGCTGCTTCTCAGCTGCACAAAGACCTGGCAGCTTTGTGTCTGTGTGTGTGCTTATAAGAGAGAAGCTCCCCCAGCTTTGAAATCACTATGTGCTTATCCAGAAATACCTTCTAATTACAACCTGGCTTCTCATTCTCACCTAGAACATTCTACAACTCCCAGCACCTCAGGCAGGCCCAAGAAAGGGCCTTTTACCTTAGGGAGGGCACTTAAATCATTACCCTTATAAATATATATATGTATATATATATTAGTATATATATATATACATATATATATATTAGTGATAGAGGCAAGTTTATTTCGGGAAAATGAAATAAAAGATCAGAAGTAAAGAGGATAGGATGGGGGACACCTTGGGTCAGTCAAGTCCAAGATGGGGTAAGGATAGATTGACCCTTAAATTATAAATTTTAAAAAATATTATATTTATTTTTTATATTAAAAAATTAATTATATTGAAAAAATCTGCATATGTTTGTATGTTTTCCCTTTTTTGAGGATACTTCAATGAGGTTACCCTGAATTTTAAATATCATAAAGGAAACCAAGCTAACAGTAAATACTGCTGTGCAAGAGGGCTTCACATCTCAGACCTGAGACTCAATACAGCTTCCCTCCCTCCTCCATTTCCCTACCACGTTCTTCCTCAACTTCATCTAAGGAAGCCAGGCTGGCGAAACTCGGTGGTTAATATGTCAGTTTCCAAACCTGCCTTTATGGAGACAGCGAGACAGTTCTAATAATCACCTCCATACTTTTCTCCAGGATGAAATTCACACGAAACTCCCAGTTGTCTGTCTTGTCATTCACTAATAGAAAAGATTTTTGCGTTAATCCTCCTCCTTCCGTCCAGGAAGGAAAAAAGAGCTCATCCAAGTCCTGTTGTGCGGTACCACCTGCCTACGGGTCCCGAGCCAAGTCATGATGGATTTGGAGCTGGGGGGATGATTGGGAATTGTGTTTATTTTATGAGCTGCAGAAACTTGGCTGTGGAACCCAGCGGGAGGCTTAGCTGGAAAAAAAATGATTTTATCTTACGCTTTGTGTCTGCTCTTTAGAAAAATATATGATATTAACCTTTCTTGAGATTGGAAAAGAGGAAAAAGAAAGACATGTTTTGCAAATACTTGTTTGAAGGCTGAGTTCACAGAATAGGATTGTGTTTTCCCCACTGTTGCATTCACGTAGTAGACCTGTGGCTGAAGCTGAGTGGTGGGGGCAGGGAGGACAAGACAATGGGAGTGGGGCATCCTAACAGAAGGTCTGAGGCCAGTGCTCTGTGGCCTGGACAAGTTGCCACACCATTGGACACTTTTTGGATGAGAAGAAGGAGCAGCTGTCCTCAGAAACCGAGACTTCCACGTGGCACAGTTCTGGCCTGTGTTCTCCTGGAGGCACCAGCGATCTTAATGAAAATTTAGCTAAACTGTTTAACACACCTTAGAGGATGTTATGAAGAAAAATGCCTTGTCAAAATTTTCACTTTTGGCTTTGACTGATGGGCAAGAGACAATTTCTGAGATTGTTTTTGTGCTGAAGTAGCTCCCCTAAGTTTCAGCTTATACCAAGTTCAGGATGACCTAGTCTGGGGGGAAAGGACATTGATGTGGACATTTGAAGAAACATTTGAGTTATAGTTCCTGACTGGAAAGCTATAGGAGCAGAGTGGTAAAATTGGCAAAGGGCAATACTGAAGTAAGGACCCAATTATACTTTCATCCTCCTTCCTCCCCTACGGCACAGTCACTCACAGTCAGGGCCAAATACGATCTGTTTCTTAGTATAGCTGTTAACTATATTTCTTAAGTATTATGAGTCTTAAGTATTATGAGTATATCTTTATACGAGAGGAGGCTGAGCGTAATAAGGCAGGAGGCTAGAGAAGGCAGTTGGTCAAAGGGGGTATAGCTTGGGAGCATGAGGAAGGCAGAGTGAAACTGTTCCCTTAGTTGCGCTAACAAAGTGACCCCGTTGGAAGAGCTGGGGCTGCTGCTACAACACATGATACCTTTGGACAAAGGAGGAAATGCTAGGTGAGGACCTGTCCAGCCTCTCTGAAGCCTTGGTGTGGTTAGCAGTCCTCAGTGCTAGAGAAACATTCCTATAGCTGAGGACAAGCCTATGAACTCAAACGTCTTCCCTGGAGCCAGTCTTTAGTGAAATCCCAACCCTCCAGCCTGGAACACAGCTCCAGGATTTTGGGGTGACCCAATTAGATGATGGCCTATGTCATGGCCTCATAGTGTCTCTCTCTTTTTTTTCTTCTTCAGTGAGGAGCCCTTTCCCTTCAGAGGCTACTGTAATTAACCCAGGAGAGAATAAGTCATCCTTCTAGCCAAACAAGAACCTGCCATCACAGTTTGACATGTTCAAATTGAACACCTGTTTTCAGGGTTCACCAATGTCTATGTCTGTCCACGAGAAAATCCTTGTAGCTGACGCTAAAGAAAAAAAAAAAAAAAAACAGCCATACATTAGTATTCCATTCTGCTCCACCCTGTCTCCTGTATCCACACCAGATCTAGCTGTACAGTAATCTCTGTGAAGGAGCTGCTCTGCTCATTAAGGAATCAGACAATGACATTCCCATTGCCTGAGCCTGGTGGGTGCAAAGCTGTGAGCTTCTTTGTCTAAATGCCACAAATTGCTATGGTTTGCTCTGCTCTTCAGTGTTGGCATCATCATCCTTTAATTGGCCAGAAGGCTCTGCTATAACATTCAAAAGGAATAACAACCTTCTCAGTCCCTGTCCAGGTTTTCAATATAATTATTTGTCAGAATCATATTAACCTGATGTATGACAAACCCATAAAATGGATTCATTTAGGTCGCCAGGAGTCCTCCCTCATTAACTCCGATATTTATAGCCAGGGTTTCAATGCCACAGCCCCTCCTCCCATGAAACATGGAGCAAGGATGTCAGATCCCCTGATGCTGTTAGGAGAGTCATTTGTTTTCTAATGTTGCAAAGAAAGATGGAATAAACTCAGAGCCCAGACTCCTGCAAAACTTGACTGGCTTTTCTGCCCACTGCTCCCCCTCTCTCTCTCTTCACTCTCTCTTTCTCTCTTTTTTGCAGAGAAAGAAAACTAAGGCTCAACACTGTACATACATCCTTCAAGTCTAATAACTTTCTCAGGTCAGATGCAGAACCAGCGAGATTAAAGAGTTCGCAGGACTACTTCTGAAGGCAAACTTGATACTTTGTGCAATATGCTAAATTTCTTTGGACTTCAGTTTCTTCATCTGTAAAAGGGGGTGATAATGGTTCCTGAACTCATGGCTGTTAGGGATTCAATGAATTAACACATAAAAAAGGCTTAAGACAATCTTTGGCAGAAAAAAAGTGCAAAAATAAATGTTTCTGAAAAGTATGATTACAATTGTTATTATTATCTTTGGTCACAGCTAACCCAAGCTTTCATTCTGCAGGTGTATGCTCTAGCCCAGTTGGTTTCACACTGTATTCTAGGGAGCCCTGGGTGTCAGTAAATTTGACTCAGTTTCCCCAAGGGAAAGGCAGGTTAGCTGTGGAAAGTGCAGCAGGCAAAAAGCTTATCAGAATTCCCCACTTTCTTTACTCAGTTGGGGCACTTTCATTCATTTCATATACAGGAATTCTTGCAAAGTTTTCATTTAAAGAGCCAGTACTGGGCTCCAAACTGGCTGAAAACTGCAGGTCCAGATTCTTATCACCGGTGCAAATTCTTTTAACTAAACAAAGGCACCCTGGAGCTCTTGTCCCTGCTGTTTACCCGGAATCATACTTGAATTGATGATCACGAGGCCTGCCAAAATTTTCATTCATTTTTTGGGGAGTCATGTAGAGATGATTTTGGTTTCTTAGCATTGCAGAAGGCTAAGGGTGCATCCAAGGGCTTGCAAATGACTGTGTTGGAAAGGCTGTCCATGACAACTACATAAACTTCAGCTCTGCTCCACCGTTACCTCCAGGAACCAGCTGTTAGTCATGATGGGTCTGAGTTTACTGTGGTGTATCTCATGTTGCCTTCTTCATGGTTCCACTTGTTCTAGGAATCCCAGGCCTGCTTGCCCTTGGACTGCCCACCTGTCTCCTGGAGACTCGGCATCAGGCATTTGCAGTTAGCTCACATGCTTGGAGAGGTCCTGTTTGACTCTCACACAGCTTTCTGGGAATGATTAGTTAATTCTGAGCAGTAATGAGAATGCAATGAAGCCCTTCTACTCACACCAAAGGATCTAAGCAAGACACCAATTTCATCCTGTCACTCATTTTTTTGGAACTTTGGTTTGTTCCCTGTAAATCTGTTGAATAAAATTCAAACTCTTCAACTTGACTTTCCGGCTAATAGAAGAAACTTTCTCGCTTGTCCTCTAAGACAAATTTCCTGACAAACTAAGCTGTATCATTGCCCTCCAAAGTATCTTCTTGTCATCCTCTACCACTGTGCAAAGCATTCATTTTGTAGGGACCCCTCCCCAGAGCCCCTTCTGTTCTGAGTCTTCCCTTGACTTTTCAAAACAAAGGATTGCCCCCCTCTTTGATGTACAAACCATATTTTTGTCAGATTGCTCATTTGGACCTTTATTCCATGATGCTAATTCTAGAAATGAAAGGATGATGAGCTAGAGTCACCAGCATAGAAAGTCAGTGGCAGCTACCGAGACAGGATCCCAAGGAATGGCATGTGACCCAGGGAGGCAACCACCTACTAACCAAACTCTCCAAACTCTCCTGCATAAATCAGAATTCATTATATGGAGACAAAGACTGTGAGCAGAATACAAAGGGCCCTCGAACCAGGGTTCCTTTCTACCCACATCAAGATATAGAGAAACCTAACTGCTAATTAGGAGAGTGACTAGACACGTCAGCAAAGAAGGAAAAGAGTCTCAGGAATGATTTAATATGGCTTAGAGTGAGAACTGTTTGCACAATCCTGTTTCTCTGCAGGAAAGGGGACCTTGGTGACAAACTGTTCCAGCCTCCTCGTCTGTTTCTCCCCACTGGAGAAGATCATCAACATTGAAAAGGTCTGCCTTTCTTTTTTTTCTCCATTTCCCTAAGCTCGTAAGACTTACTTTTCCTTCTCTGATTCATTAATTTTTATCCTTTGATTCAAGAAATATTTGTTGAATATTATTTAATATATGCCAACTGCTAGGAATATAAAAGTGAACAATACTCTAGGTATTTTCACACCACTAGTTTTACTACAGTCAAGTTTTGATATAGATCTAAAAGTCATTCTTTTTAAGGTGACTTTGGTGTCTCTGGAATGATCCATTTAGTATTCAACATCAGAATTCTGAATAGCACCTTTACCTTACTCATTTCCTCAAAAATATTTTAAGCTTCTAGAAGGCAGAGGACAGTTTAGTGTTTCCTATGTATTTCTTATGGCATCTAGATATAATGCATTTATAACAGGAACTAATTATTTGGCTCCTTACAGGAGATACCATGTGTTTCTTACCAGTCATAAAGGGAAGAAGGATGCAGTTTTACGTAGTTTTGCATCAGCAAATGGACTACAACCCAAGGGACTACAGACTAAATTCAGTCTGTAGATACATTACAATTTGGTCTACACAATGTTATTATTTTTAAAAAACTGAATCAACATTAAAAATGTTGAAAACCCCTTTACACACACTCATGCACATACACACACAGTTTGAGAATTCCAAACTCCTCTGGATTTTTAGCTTCACTTGAAAATTGGAAGAACTTCAACTCTTGGCCTCATACCCGCTGAGCAAGTGCTGGCATGGAAGTGTGCCTGACCACTTCAGAGAGCAAACATTCCCTGGTAGGCCACGGTTCCTGTCACTCTGTATTTCATCACACTTAGTTTACTTCACTTATGTAACAGAGAGATTTTTTTAAAACCCTCCAATCCACAACTGTTTTACAGGAAGTCAAAATCTTGGGAAAAGAGAGGAAATAGCTTGCTCCATCCACAGAGAAGAACAACTCTGTGCCAGACCAGTGTTTCCTAGTGCTTCAGAGACCAGGACAGGCCTACAGCTGGCCCTGCACCTTGGCCTAGGACCTTGCTTAGAGTAGGCCTTCTCTGGAATGTTAATGCTCCCCACTGGGGAGCCGACTGGAGCTCCAAATGGCCTGTCTCATTTAATCCAAGCTATCTGCCACCCAGGCCTTTCTCCAACAGACTCTGGACCCCATTTGAGCAGTTTCTTGGCTCTTAGCTTGCTGACATGGACTACCCACTAATCCTGCCAAGGAAATCTGCTTTCCTGGCTGTCCCCTTCCCCCACATGTATTACTCAGTCTCTCCTTAGGCCAGACACGGCCCAGTGGTAGAGTGATGCCAGGTGGAACATTTTAAAAGGTAGAAAGGGAGAGAGGAGACTTTAGAGAGGGAATTTTGTCTACTTTATTCTGATTACTTCAGGTTCCTATTCACCAAGATCTGAGTCATATGTAGAGTTGGGTTTATGTGCTGTGTATGTGGCATGTGTGTATGAATGCATGCATGTTTAAGAGGAGAGGGAATACAAAGAATAGAACAAATGGATCTACAGTATTTTTCAAGCTAGAAAAGAAAAAGCAGCAAGAATAGTGACTTGACATAACGAACTATGATGGTGGACTGTGGGTAATTTCATGGTGGGTGCACTATAGTTCCTGATGGGAAAATCCCATTATTACGCAGTTAAAAATAAACATTAATTTAAAAAAATATTGGTTTGAAACATGTGCAAGGTGAGCTACTTTCCTGTCAGGGCATCAAATACATATGTGGACATACATGCAAACATTGGCTACACATACAGTGCATATACATTTGCACACGTGTACATGTTTTGATTTTTTAGTTAAATAATTAAATTATTTGCTTTGTAGAAACTAAAAATAATATTGAAAAGAAAAGAAAATATAAAAAAGAAAGGAAAAGGAATAAAAATCGAGTGAAATCTTATCAAAAATAATTCAGCTTATTTCCTATATATTATTCCTAATTCCTATATATTATTATGAAATTGGGTCACAATGGGCAGAAGACTCCAACCAAAAAGCCACAGGAAAAATGCAGCATTTTAAAATGCGGCTTCCACTGCCCAGCTTCTTACCAGATTCACACCACCCGCGCAGTATTTGCCAGTCAAATGCAATTCAACAACAGGGTTTTATGTACAAGAAAAATTAACCAGGAAAATGAAAAGTCCTTAATGCCACACTTGGCCAGTTATTTTACCCCAAGTGCCATTTAGTCTGAAAGTCCCAAACGAATGTCCAAGGCACCCTGCAAAATTCAGTCTTCCATTTCCATTCTCCCCTTACTTCTCTCTCCAGGGTTCCAAGTTGCTCCACTTCACCAAGGCTCTTCAAATTTCTCCAGCAGATGCTGATGCAAAGTCAGCTTTCCAAATATACCACTTTGCTGCAGATCCACTCGCTTTCTTTTCCAGGTCTGCTTTGGGCCACATCTGGAAAAATTCACCAGGCCTGCCCTCAACAACCCCTGGTCACCCCTGGCCTGCCATTCTGGCATCTGACTCCACACCGGCTACTCCTCTGCTGGCTACTTGCTACCACTGGTCCAGTTTTCCAGGTGGCTTCTCCCACCCAGGCCACATGGGCCTGTTCTATCATTCTGCCATTCTCCTCTCCCTCTCCTCTCTCTGGCCCCTCTTTTCATTCACCTTTTGGTACTTCTCACAAGTAGTGGGTTTTTCTCTCAAACCCTGCCCACCAGGGTATTTTGGCGCCTATACAATTTTCAACTCCATCACTACCCTGTATCAATTACACATAATTGAGACTTTATATGTCATATTAAAACTTAAAAGATTGCTTTTCTTTCTTAAAATTGCAATCCAGACATCCCAAAGACATAAAAACTCTTTATAGATATAATTTTATTAGCTTCATTTATCCACAGCATACATTTTCATAATTGACTTAATTTTTGAACATTTAGAAGTTTTTTACTTTTGTATAATGTGATAATAAACATCTTTGTATTTAGATCTTTACCTTTAATGTTATTTCTTTAGGATATTTCTAAAAATGGAATTGCTAGACAAAGAGTAAAAATGTCTTTAAAATTTATGAGTTGTATATTGTTAAACTGCTTTCCTTAAGGTGGTATTACTTTATCTTTCCATAAACACCCTTATATAAAAGTGGACACTAGAAAACACAGAAATTTCCTATTGAATTCTTGTACCTACTTGAGATACTCAACAATACAAGGGAGCTATTTCATTATATCATCTATAAGTGTCAATAGAATTATCATTTGAGTATCATCAAAGCTACAGACAAAAGGTATTGAGCTGGACCACACTACAATTCAGTCTTTCCAAGACAAATAAAAATAACTCCCTAGTTTGTCCCTAGACATAACTCCAGGATCTTTCTTTTTATTCCCCTCTTTGATTCCAGGATAGGGCACTATTACACAAGTGCCAGTCAAAGAGAGAACATATTTTCTGTCACTACCAAAGACACCAACTGCCAATGGCACCAATAGCTGGAAGAAGGAAGAATACACCCACCAATGGGTACAGTTCCCTGCTGTAACCATTGACCCATTTTTCTCCACTGCCTACTTCATTGCAACTTTTCCCTTGAACTCTTTTGTGTGCCACCATTTTCTTTTTTTTCCATCTTACAAAACCTTTCTCTGAAGTGAAAGGAAAGAAATATACCCCAAGCCTCCAAAGTGTAATTTAAGTTTTTACAACTGTGCCATCTCTTGGCTTTTGGGTCATCAGATTATTCATTTATACTTCCTTGTTATCATCATCATCATCATCATCATCATCATCATCATCATCATCATCATCATCATCATCATGTGCTCTTCTTTATACAGTTTTCTCTCCAAGCAATTTAGGAAACTCACATAAATGAGGTTGGCCTGACCACTTGACAGCAGTCATTACACTTCCTGCACCTGAGGGAGCTCTTTCGCCACCTCTGATTTCTGTCCTGAGAGAACTTTGCTCCTTTTCCCCCATACTGCCTATGGAGGGAAAATAGGTTGTTAATAAGTAACAATCTATACAAACAAGAAAATAGATTATTAATAAAAGATTGTTTTCCTCTGATTGAAGGGGTTGGGGTCCAGGCTTCATCTGTTCTCTTCAAAATGTCCAGCTTTTCTTGCAATGAATCTCCTTATCCCTTCATGTGAATTTCACTTGAAGAGGTTTACCCCCCTGCCTGCAGGGTCTCCAGGAAGCTTCAACTTATATGGAACATCTTAAAGAAACCCAGTTACAGACCATTCAGCATATAATTTACCATGTGTTTTTGATGCTGATGCTGAAACCCACCTCTTCCTCCTAAGAAATAACAAAATTTCTCTGTTCTTTCTTAGGGATTACCACATGAACTGTCTATCTCTTGCTGGGTTTCTTATTTTCAGTCAGATATCTGTCTGTTCCTTAATCCCAGGACTTTTATATTAATTGCTAAAAAATCTTATCTCTAAGTTTCTACTCTCTCTGAACTTTGTAATGTAAAAGATCTTGTTACCACAGCCATCATTGGCTAGAGGAGAAAATGGAAGAGAATTCCCCTGCTGCTCAGAAACCATAAATGAATGACACATTCTGATTCATAGTATCAGTCATTTCCCCTGACTGCAGCACTTTCTGTTTAACTGAACAAGCTCTCAGGAGACAACTTCTAAGTCCTAATCTTCAAAACCCTGGATCCAGAGTGTTGAGACAACTTACTTGGATATCCCTGCTTTTATTTTTTTTAATGAAAATTAAAAGCTGATCACTGAAGGTAACCCACTAGGTCTCTTTCTTGCTAAATTAAAGAGCTTGCCTAATAAACTTTAAGACTAAATTCAATGTATCTGTTTTTAAGCTTTTTCTCATGTGATAAATATAAATCAGATTTCTTGTAGAAATTTAGAAATGAAGTTAGCTCAAATCAGTCAATAATTACAAGCAATTCATCAGAGATATGCATTTTTTTCTCCACATCTTTTCCAGCACTTTTTGGGTGCCATTCTCACATGTATGAGATGGTATCTTGTGTCTTTTATTTGCATTTTCCTTCTTAAAAGTAATGATGAGCACTTTTTCATATATCCATTGGCTTTATATCTTTTTTGAAAATTTGTCTATTCGTATCTGCTGCCAATGTCTTATGTGGGATGTTTAATTTTTGTTAGGTTGAATGAATTCTTTGCATACATTGAACATTAACCTCTTATTGATCATGTGATTGTAAATATCTTCTCTCATTCAAAATGTCTTTTTAATCAACTGGTATTTTCTTTTGGTGTGTAAAAGCTTTTTATTTTGAGGTACTCCCAATTATTTATTTTTATTTCCATCACCATAGAAGTCAAGTTCCCTGTTGTGACTTGCGGACCACTTGACAAGATATAAGGTCTCCGACTAAAGTTCAAGACTGAAGGTTTATTACTGGTGCACCAGGGTCCCCAAATCAGTTTGGCAAGAGAGACCCCAGCAGTCACTCTTACAACCTTTTAAAGGGAAAAAATCACCACTGTTCCCTATGGTGAGGCAAATAAGCAGGTGTAGGACACATTCCCATAACTACAGGACACGTTGCCATGTTCCCATAATGATGGGACATGTTCCCATAACTGAGGGTTTCCAATAATGCTGACATCCATCATCTATCAGGTGGACAAGATGGTTGTTAGGAACAACCAGGGATAAGGGGAGGCAGAAACAGGATGTTGGACCAGCGAGTTGTGGTGGATACTTTCCACTGAGGGTAGGGTGAGGACACTGATTTCAAAATAGAGTTTTTAAACAAATGGAGTTACTGTGGTTAGTCTGTTCCCAACATTCCCAAAGACACACTGTCATTATCATGAAACCTATCACCAATAAATTCTTCCATATATTTTTTCTCGTGGGACTTATATCTAAGTATTTAATCCATTTTGAATTTATTTTTGTGTGGGAAGCAAAAGAGTGATCCAACTTTTTTCTTTTACACATGTCTGTTGTTTTCCCAAGTATCATTTTTAAAAAAGCCACTCTTTTCTTCATTATATGGTCACAATGTTTTTGTCATGGTATTTGAACTCAGAGACACCCAGCTGGATGTGTTCATGACATGATCAATGATGGAAGCAGCCCTAATCAGGGTGGGAGAGAACCATCCACTTCACACATTGATGCAGTTACTTTACCTATCATTTTCTATGTTGTAACCCAAGATTGACAGGTCCCTTTAAATAAGTACTTCAACTAAAGTTCTCTGCCATCATCCTAGGCAGTTTATAAGAGTGAATGTCTTATAATTTCCTAATTTCTAATCATCACAATCCATATTAAGAAATATTTCCACAGCAGCACTATATGAGATACAACTTACCTTGATTTTAAAGGTTAATATTTTTAGCTTAAATCATGACAGTCATATACATATAAAATGAACACATGTCAAAGATTTTATCTAACTCATTAATTAATTAGAAAATCAGTAAGTTGCTAGAACTGGGTCAAAGAAGAATCCAGAGCAGATACATATATAAGCAACCAGGAATGCTGAAGTGATTAAATGTTGATATTAATGAAGAACCGGTGAATATGCACAAGACAATAATCAATTGAACTCAAGTAGAAACAATTTACCTGCATTTCTAAGGATGTGAATCATTTGCATTATCATGTTTTCTACAGGGTACAAAGTTGTGAAGTAGTTATTGACAATGGACGATGGAGACAATTACTAGAGACACACCAGACATCAGTCATCTATCTATCTATCTATCTATCTATCTATCTATCTATCTATCTATCTATCTATCTATCTATCTATATCTGTCTGTCTGTCTATCATTATCATTCATTATCTATCTGTCTATCTATCTATTATCTATCTAGCTAGCTAGCTATGTATCTATCCTCATTTTAAAATCACCCACTTTTTCAAGCCATGACCCCAACATGGGCAGTGTTAAAATTTAAGTATTTATACTTAAATACTTATAATGTATATACTTATACTTATATACTTATACTTATAATGCTGCCATTAGCTATGTCTGAAAGACACAGAGGTAAAAGTTGACCTAATACCATAAAGCTTTCTTCTTTTACTTTGTTGCAAATCCCTGGTGAGAAGAGAAATGAATCACCAAGATGAGGGAGTGTGAAGGGAAATTGGAGCCTCTGGTTTTCAGGGGGAAAAAAGAGAGATAAAAAGAAAGAAGCAGAGACTGAGAGGGACACAAAGACATTGCGGAAGGAGAGACATGAAAATGACTTTGTGTGCCACTGGAAGTTTTTCACTCTATGTTTGTGCCATGAAGCACAATTGGCAAAAAGGAGTGTGCACTATCCTATGTGGAAGCATCTCTCATGGATGTTTATTTCCTTAATGCCTATATCATCAACTGGTTTGCGGATATTGGGGAGAAGAAATAAGAAGAGATTGATTCTTGGTTTTTTCTTTTTTAGTGGCATCAGAGTGTCTAAACAGACAATTGGGCTCCAGAGAACACCAGAGACAGAAATCTGAAACTTGTCCCTTTAGATCCTGTTGTTCCAAAAGCTCCAGGGTCAGTATTTCTTTGGTGGAGTGAAAGTGTAATGTCAGGGTGACCTAGAAACTGAGTGACTGCAGGGCAAAATGGACCAAATTCCCCCCATTTCAATACACAAAATTTACAATCCAAACTGTTTAAATCTTCCAGCTACTTAAATCATTCCTGCCAGCATAAGCTTATTTGGGATTGTTAAATCATCCAATTTTAACCACTACCTAAAAAGTATCTTCAAGCAGTCCAACCAAAGCAACTTTAATTCATCTCCTGAAAATGTTTATAGAATTACTCAGTCTAATGAATGGTCCCTGAAAGCCATCACAGGGAGACATAAAATTCTGTCAGAAGCACAAAACAAGCCCTCAAGGAAATTTCCTAGATTGCCTGGTGATAGCTCACCTTTTGGTGGAAGCAGAGTCCTCACAAAGTTTATTAGGTTTTTTTTGGGAGACACAGTGGATAGTTACTAGGAATAGGTTCCTCTATATTAAATTTATTCTAGCTTGGTTGAAAGAAGACACTATTTTCTGGTTACTTAACCTGAATAGGGGCTTTGTATGTGGAAGGAAATGGGGCAAAGAAGAGATCTAGCTAATCCAGGAAGTTTCTGGCTTCACACAAGAGCCAGCAAGGGCTTGGGTGGAGTATGACATAGCTTCTAAGCTTCTCATGAGTCAGACATTTATAAAGCTGTGTCATCGTATGTTTGAAGAGAATTCCTAGCATTTCAGCCTCATTGCTACATGATTTAGAAATGCACTTAAGGAAAAAAAAAACAGCAAACACTTCTAGGGTGTCTTAGGACTCCCCATCCTCCTGCTTCTTGCTCTCACTGATATTGTCAGGAAGTTTGTTATTGTGTACATTTGCATCTGCTCACATGGAGTCTGATGTGCCATCCTGCCTCTTATTTTAGGTTCAGTACTAACTTCAGTATGCCCATATGAGCGTTGCAATGTTTTCTGTTAACGCTGTAAGTCACAGCTCTCATGTGTGCATCGGGGCAGGGGGACTGTCAAGTCCCTTTTCACTCTTTATATACATTTGCAATTTTCCAAACTAAGTCTGAATTTCTTTAGAAACTTGGTCAAGAGTTCTGTGTCAGACCAAACCTTTGGAGGATGATGACATTACATTAAATAACACTTTTCTAATTGAAATGAACTTTTACTTTCATAATTATCTGTGTAGGTTCTGCCTTCTTTGATACACATTAAACCCCTGGAAGAAAGGGATAATATCTCCTCCCTCAGTGCTCTCTCCCTAGTACCTAAGCCAGCACCAGGCCCATTCTACATACCCCATGAGTCTTTGTTGAACAAATGAATGCCCGCACCAAGGGCTTGATTTTTATCTGTTCAGCAACAGCAAATAATAACGAAGCCTGAGAAGTTTGCGATTGAACTACTCCTGAGCTCAGTGCAGACTGTCTGGGATGGCTTCTGCAAGCTGAAGCAGCAGGTGCTGTTATACTCAGTTCCTAAAACTTCTGACCATGATGACTTCATACTCTGGGAGGAGGGTGGAGAGGAGGTGGAGTGATGCCTCAATGGGTGGCACTATGCTTGTGTGGGTTCTCCCTGCAGAAGATCTCTGAGTGGGTTCAGGATTTAGGTGTATGGTGTCACCATTCCACCTTGGTGGAGGTCAACCAGAGACCATTCAAGCTTTGCTCCCTGTTGCAGGACAGCACGTGTGCCCCACAGACAGAGGAAAAACAAGCCTCCACAGAAACATAGGTCCTCCCACCAGCACACCAAGCAAGAGCTTTACACCCAACACCTGGTTAAATTTTAGTACTGGTTTTATGTGAACGCTTCCATTTTGGTCTCCATACATATTTTATTTCACTTTTGAATTCTACAATCTCTACTGGCATTGACAAATAGAATATTCAGAATTTGGAATAAGAATTTGGGGGGCACACAGAGACTGAGTTGAGGGGGTAGTTGGCTATGCTTGACAGGTTCACTCTGGCCCATCAGGTTTGTTTCCCAGGATGAAACTCTGATTAATATGTAACTTTCCCACAAA
Source organism: Uropsilus gracilis (assembly GCA_004024945.1). NCBI lineage: Eukaryota > Metazoa > Chordata > Mammalia > Eulipotyphla > Talpidae > Uropsilus > Uropsilus gracilis. Next base: position 147,403 of record PVHY01000187.1, read on the forward strand.
TTCTGCCCATAAACTATGATCAAAGGCAGTTTGCACTTTCCTTCTTCCTCTGCTGATCTGAAGACTCTTAATCCTAAGCCTGAGGCATCTTGGACAACGTCAGTAGCTGTTTTCAAGTGTCCAGTCATGGACAGACATTTCCTGTATGGAGTGAACATAAACACATCTGTTTTGCAAACTGCTGAATAGATGACTTGTAATTATAACTGATATCTGAAGTTCACATTAAAATTTCTTATTCAGAACCTTTGGGGAAAGGATTTGAATTTGAAATGCACATGTGTGCATGTGTGTACGTGTGTGAATACAAATTCTGGAAAGGACGGGAGGACAAAAAGACAAGCATTGGTGCAAACTTCTTTTTTAATAATAAGTGACAGAAATGGAGATCATTTGGTCTGGGAAGTGTCACTGTGCTTCTGGGAAGTCATTTGTGTTTTGCTAAATGATTTGCATACAGTTGGGCCACTGTGTCTCTGCACTGATTGCTTCACTTCTGCAGGCCTCTCTCCTCCAGACTTCTACCCTCTAGGAGGATGGCAATAATTAAGCTGGCAGGAAAACAGTGAGAACAAAGGATGAGGTGACAGGCCTTCAAAGTCACCTTTTAACTTTTAACTCCGTAAAGATCTAGAGACAGATCTGCTCTGTCAGCTTCTCTGGAGAAAAGTCAGACATTATTTTCTTCTCTTCTAGAAAGGAAACCCATTTGAGGGATTATGAATGTTACTCTGTGTCTCTGAAGTTTAAATCTTTTCAAGCATGCAGTTATTGAGATGCCAAGTTGCCTCACTTAATTACCACCTTTATTATGGTATTGAATACTTTAAATGTGCTATTTATCACACCTGAAAAGAAGAGCTGCTCTGCCTTAATGGACCACTCTCAGTGGACCATCTATTGATTATCTTCTCTTCTGAATTAATTCCTCGTAATCACCTAGCGAGCAGTCATAAAAAGAATGCCTCCTTCGAGTGTGGGGTGTTGTTGGTGGGATGAGATGGGTCAAGACAGCCACTTGGCCCCTTCCCTGCAGTTAGAACCCATGCTGTTAATGAAAGAACTTAAGGCCAAGTTGGTGTCCTCAGGATGGGTGACTTTATCATCATGCACCACTTTTTGATGGGTTTGTGTTGTTAGGCTGTTTTGCTCTTGTGCAAATGATATAAAGTACAACTGCACAAACAGAAAAGATAAGCTCACAACACATGAGTGTACGTTGGGGTCACAGTTACATATTTGGTCCCTTGTTGAAAGGTCGTTCATGATTCAGGGACCACAAGACACAGCCGTTCTTATCAGTTGCTATTTTAAGAGTTTCTTCTAACTGAGTCAGTTCCACTTTCTTACTTCCCCGTCTGAAGTTCCCTCTGGCATCCTAACAGCCCTGCTGGTCTGTTGAAAAGGCCCAGCCCCAGGCTATCAGGTGCTGGGCTGTATTGCCTCATCTCACTGGGCTTGATTTTATCTTTGAATTTTAAAAAATGGCATGTGGGTAAGAGAGGTTAGAACAAGCTAAGCACCAAACTGAAGCACCCAACTTTGGACAGGAAGGAAAGGGGGGGCGGGTTGGAGGGAAGGGTGTGGGGGGGGGGGTAAATCCCTGGGATTACAATGATGTTACATTTATATATAAATAAATTATAAAAAAAAAGAAGAAGGTGAAACCCAGGACTGTGGCTGTGCATCTGCCTGTGGAGGAAGGAGGCTCCTGCAGACCAGCATCTCCCCAGGTGGTCTTCCCACTCTTGACCGTGTGCAAGTCCCACTCAGGGGTCCGTTAGAGCACTAGGCAGAGCCCACTGCCATAGGCAGCTTGGTTTTTAATAAATGAACTGACTTCCATAATTCAGTTCTACAGTCAGTGGTCAAGGAGGAATTACATCTGCAAAAGGAGAATTTGGCTGGCTGCCTATCTTCAGAATTGTTTTTCCTATTCCTAATCAGACCCCAGCAGCTTGCTCCCTCTCTTGACCTCTTCTTCTGGGAGGAAGAGAGAAAAAAAACCTAGAGACTGATTTCCCATGAACATCTGATTTATATAAGATGGCAACTTCTCTCCTGAACATTAAGCCACTGTCACACACTACTCCCATGTTCAAGCCAAAGGATGTGATGTCCACATTCTGGCTGGATTTCCACTTCTGCCTACAGGTAGACTTGCCTGTCCTGGGAAAATTCTGAGGGCAGTATGCATTTCCTAAGCAGTAGCTCCTCTGACGTACTCAAATAAAGAAAATTTTTTGTATTGCATCTGGTTCAGTTTACTTCTTCATTTATGCTGACACCACCAGATCAGGTTTCTGGTATCCCACTGGGGTCATGCTAAGCCTAATGCAAAGCCATGTGTAAAGAGATTTGCCAATACTTGTAGGTTTATATTTACAATCTCCAGTGTCCCTTCCTTGCATCCCCTGTGGCATTCATAGTAACAGTAACAATAGTGATCCCTTAAAAAATAACAAGCCCATCGTTTATTAAATGCTTATTAAGGAGCAGGCACTAGGCATTGCATATGCAGTGTGTTTTGTTTGACATATATTATCTCATTTAATCCTAAGCAGACCTCATGGCTTAATGAGAGTCTGTGACTGTTTATCCTGATTGTGCTCCACAAGCATTCATGAGTTCTTTTGGAAAGAGAAACTGTGGACACAACTTTATTTACCTGGGGATGGAGTCTGTAATGTTTCTTCACAGCAGATGCGCATTCAGATTCCCCAGGGAGCTTTACTGAGGTATAATGATTTAAAGCATGAATCCTAAAGTATGCTGAAGCCCAGTCATCTAAGAAATATGGCCTCTGGGTCCAGATATGGCCTACTGTCTAGAAAAACAATCTATGTCTTACTGAATTTGTTTACTGGTATGCAGCCCAGTTTCTCCTTGAATCTTCCTCATTTTATCTTTGCTATATCAGGCCCCGTACTACCACCAATGATAGACCACCTGGAACACCAGAGCATGGTATATATATATATATATATACACGTTTAACTCCCTGTTAGGGGTACTCAGTCTTTGGATATGAATACACTGAGTCAGCGTCGGTACTAATAAATCTGCTTCTTGCCAGCCATGGTATCTTCATTTCCTTGTACCACTTTCATTACAAACACGCTGATTTGGGGTTCCATTACCACAGATTCTGATTTGCATAATCTGGCATGCTGTTGAAGCTTTGGGATTTTCAGGTTTCCCCAAGTAAGTTTAATGTATGGGAAGTGGAGCCAGCAAGCCAAAATGGGTGAGCACTCTCACACCGGCTTTCTAGCTCAATTTATACCAGCAACAGGAGGAGGGGTGATTCCCACAACCTCAGGGACAGCAAACTGCCCATCACCGCTGCTGAGAAGAGATCACCACAACCCAGAACTCTCACTTTCTTCTAGTAAACTTTTATCTCAAACAACCATCCTCACACTCTTCCCAGGATCTAATGAAAACTGGTCCCTCTAATCTTTGGACCCACCGATGGTTGCTCATTGGCTTGGCCAGACTGCTGTTCCTCTGCTCTTCCTGAACAGCGCCTGTTGTTTACAAAACAATTGGACTCACTCAGCTCAGCCTTGCTCTTCATTTAAGGTGACTGTACAGCCAAGACTGAGATCCATAGTACTCATTTGAACACTTGGTCCAAGATGGGCACAAGTAGAAAAACAAAGCTAGAATTTGAATTGACTGACTCCAATTTTTTCCTGAGTCTTACACTTCTTTCATTGACTTCCCCGGTGCCCAGTAAAGCACCATTCTTTATCCACACCACTGTGTGGATCCATTCTGGATCAGCTTACATTTCTCTGTCTGTAGAAAAAAAGCTAACATATTCCATGAGAAACGTTTTAGAACCCTGGAGCAGCAGAAGAATGTTGGAAGCTCAAAGGATCAGGAATCCCGCCCACTTATTCTTCATGCCAACACCTACCTCATGAGTTCTAAGGGTGGGGTGCCCTTGGCAAAGAGGACCAGAACAGGGACTCGGTGTGCACCAAGCCTGGAGAGGGGGGAAATGGGCAGGGGTGAGCTCTGAGTTCCTTATTCTGACATCATGTTTACTCTTGTTCTGCAACTTCATCTTTCCCTGCAAGGTTAAAGGTTTCAATTCCAATACAATTGCACTTCAAAACAAAACAAGGTAAAAAACACTCATCAGTGTTCCAACCTTTTGAAGACGTCCACACTTGGGGTGGGTCTCCACTATCTCTGTGATCCCAGGATGTCGCCCCTTGGGAAGGGCTGTACTGGTGCTGCCCAAACAGGGTGGGTTGGGGTGGGGGGGTTTCCAATTCTCTTTCAAGGTTTGCCTGAGAGGAGCAAACTCTCAGGCAACCTTATTACTAAGGTATGTGGGTCTTTCCTGCTGAAGAAATCACCATTTTCACAATCTGTGCTTCATTGTTCCAAGCTTGACTGACTGGAAGTGCTTTGACCCAAGGTGGCTCCCATGTGGTTCCTGGAAATTCCCTGGGTGAGCCCTGACTTTGCATGTTAGAGCCCAGTCTGACTGGTTTCTCTTTTCCTTATTGGGTCGCAGGTTGTTCACTGAGGTGGTAGCTAAGAGGCACAGCTACTGTTACATTTTGAGAAAAGGATTCAAGTGGGACCAGCTCAGGCTCAGGCTTCTGGTGTAAAGTGTTCTCTTCCAAGGATTAGTCACATTGGTTAAGAGACTAAATTCAACTAGGGCTCAGGCTTCTGGTGTTAACTGTTCTCTTCCAAAGATTAGTCACATTGGTTAAGAGGCTAAATTCAACTAGGGCTCAGGCTTCTGGTGTTAACTGTTCTCTTCCAAGCATTAGTCACATTGGTTAAGAGACTAAATTCAACTAAGTAAATTTTAAAGATCTTACTGGCTTTATTCAGCAATCCATGATGTAAGGTAAGTGAATTGGTCAGGCTTTTTCCTCCATTTCCTCCATTGACCTATATAACCAGTACCTGGGATATTACATACTTCCCATGATTGTGTGGTCTAGTGGTTGTGCATTTGTAAAGGTTCATACCTGGGCCTGGGAAAGCAGGCATGAGCACAAGATAGAGTGAGTATGAGCATGAGATAGTACACGAGAATACCAGAGAGAAAGAGAGAGAGAGAGAGAGAGAGAGAAAGAGAGAGAGAGAGAGAGAGAGAGAACGCACACCTTGAAAAAGAAACTAAAGATTCCCAGGGAGCTGGGGGCTTGCCTGCCTCCCAGCCCCTGGGCCCTGGTCCTGCCCTGCCTGGTGTGTCTGTGTAACTGCTAGAACCAATAAAAAACCTATTCAGAGCCTGATGGTTGCACTGCATTTGACATCATGAGCAGGCTATTTGCACCACAATTGGCAACGAGGACGGTTACATGACACATGACTTGGGCAGTATCCAAAATAGTAGCTAGAAGGAACTCTGAGGAGATGCACAAATTCAAAGACTATTATGGGTAAAAGGGAGAAGGATCCAGGGAGTCATCTGGCAAAAAGTGGGTTGGTTATGACAAGGTTAGTTTCTGTTTGGGGGACTGGAGGTGTGTAACAGAAAGGTGCCCTTATTAATGTTGATTAAGAGACCCCTGATTGATTAGTGTAAAGTTCCATTTCTGGGGGAGTCAAAACTGTATCAAGTTAACTTTGAGTTAGGTTGTGTGGAGCTTATCATAAGGGACTCCATTTTATCTGTTGCCTTGTTTATCATACATCCTTCTCTTTCTCTGGGACCTGGGTGAATATCAGTGAAACGATGAGCTGGAACAAAGTGGGTTTGGAAACTACAGGTTGACACCATCTATTACTAAGATGATTTGTCATTGTCTGGGGACTACTACTGTCTTTTTCCCTGGTGAAAGTTCTTTTCTGAGAAATATCTAAGTTCCTCAAATAGAGTTCCAGCTGCCCTTTCCCCACCCCCATCTCTTAGTTCTTCTGGGGCACTATATGCCCTAGTTTAGATTGATTGCTGTTTAAATAAGTCCCCAAATTTACCAAAGGGATTGTCAATTCATCAGTTCACAATATCTCTTTTTTAAAAAAATAAACATGGCAGAAAAGTTTACTGAAAGAAGAAATTAAATAAAGAAAATGTAGTAATGCCAGCTTGCTCTTCTGCTTGTTCTTCCATTTGTTCCTGATCAAAACCTCTTCTTTCTCTCATTTTTGTTCTATTGGTCAGCACTGCCTGAGGATTTTACCTGTGAAATACATCTATGGTCTGATCATTTCTTGCCACCTCTGTACTTTTACCCCGCTTCAAGACACCCTCATCTCTTTTAATAGCTCCTGATATCTCCCTTCTTCCTCCACCTTTGTTGCTCTGAGGAACAAACAGCATTGCAAAGTGATTCTGCTAAAATAAAATGGGGCCATGTCAGTTCTTTTCATGAAACTGTCACTCTAAAGACTTTCTACCGCATGTAAAGTCAAAATCTTAACATTGGCTACAGGCATTACAAGATATGCTCCCTGGGGAGTGAGTTTCCCTAAGTCAAAGGCTTGAACCACAAGGAGAAAAAGGAGCAGAATGGGACAGAAAACAGAATGGAAGAGACAGCCAGCAAGAAGGAGGAGGCACTAATAGATGCCAAACAAGTTTAGCTGCTGGACGCAAAGTTAAGACTAGTAAACAAAGCAGATTGTTCTGCCATGTCCCAAGAACACAGATCCTCACCCTGGAAAAGGACATTGCTCCAGAAAAGGAAGAGACCAAAGGGTTAAACATGGACCAACAGGAGGCAATGAGAGAAAAGGCAGAGTGACTAGATTTGGGGATTAGCTAGCATTTCCAAGAGAATCAGCAACCATATGTTGTATGAAATCTAAAATATATATGTGTGTATATCTATTTAATAATATATATAACATATAATAATATACATGCATATAATTGTGCGCGCGCGCACACACACACACACACACACACTCTTCCTTGGGATCTCTCCATGCAGCTTTTCTGCTACTTCAGACTCTTTCCACTCTAGCCACAGGGCCTTCGCATTTGTCTTTTCCTTTGCTGGGAATGCCATTCCCCCCAGTACCTCCATTACTCAGTATCTGTAGGACATGACTCAAACAATACATTTTTCAACCACTTTACACTGCACTGAATTCTAAATCAAGTTATTTGATCTTGTCTTTGATTTTAATTAATCAATTCAACCTTCACAGAAAAGACAGAGGAAAATTACCCAAAATTTACAGTAAAATTTCCCATCTCCCTACCCCACTTTTAAAAAGAGAAGCTATTTGTCCACTGAGATAACATACACACACACACACACACAGAGAAAACACACAGCACAGATGCTGAATTGTATGTGCTTGGTTACATGTAGGCTCTATATTACAGTACATGGAAGAAACCCATCCACACGCTAGTAAGTATTAGTAAGTGTATCTCAAGGGAGTTTCTAGTTGAGCCCTGGGCAAGTCCTGACAACCATTTATGACTAAGAGAGTTTCTAGTTGAGCCCTGGGCAAGTTCTGACAACCATTTATGACCACCAGGAGCCAACTGAAGTGTGAATTTACTTTGAAAAATGACCATTAGTAATGAAAATGTCAAGGGAACCCTGACTTTCTGTAACCATTGTAGATGAATTCACCTTTTTACAAGGCTTCAGTACGTAAAACAGGTTCTGATCTTTCACCAGGATAAAGAATCTATTCAAGGCTATGGCTGGAAACCCTTGGTAGTAGTAGTACAGAGAGAAACTTAATGGTCTTTAAATTATGATTTTAGATGCCTCTGAATGCTTCTTGGAGTCTGGATAGGGCTTTCTGACCCTTTGAATGCACTTATTTCAAGATGTTGGCTTCTGCAGCTGCTCACAACATGCAGTTAAATATAAATACACACACATACATATATATGAAGAATGCATTTTGTACCATCTCAATTCATGACTGTGGCTTATCTGTGATTAAGCAAAAAGATATTTTGAAAATGCTGACTCAGTGTCAGTTTGAACTATATTTCTCTTTTTCTTTTTGGCTTATTTCTGCTAATATGAGTCTTTCTAGTTCTATCCATGTTGCTGCGAATGACATGTTTGTCCTCCTTGACTGATGTGTAGTATTCCATCATGCATACATACCACTTTTTTTTAGCCAATTGTCTCTTTTGGGGCATTTAGTTTGTTTCTAAATCTTGGCAATTGCAAACAGAGCTGCAGCAAACATGTGCATACAGGTGTCCTTTTGAATTAGTGTTTTCATGTCCTGTAGGTGGATTCCCAGTAGTGGGATTGCTGGGTCAAATGGTAAGTCCACTTTCAATTGTTTGAGGGTCCTCCACACAGTCTTTTCTATAGTGGCTGGACCAGTTTGCACTCCCACCAGCAGTGTAAGAGAGTTCCTTTTTCTCCATAACTGCACCAACACTTGTTGTCCATTTTATTTATGGGCCATTCTTACTGGTGTAAGATGGTATCTCAATGTGGTTTTAATTTGCATTTCCCTGATTAGTGATGTGGAGCATTCTTTCAAATGCCTATTAGCCATTTGTATCTCCTCTTTGGTGAAGTGTCTTTTTAGTTCTTCCCACTTTTTGACTGGGTTTTTTTGCTTTGTTTGTTGTTGAACTGTAGGAGCTCTTGCTATAAACCCTAACTTAAAACAAATTAGATTTAGATCAAAATTTCTTGGACTCAATCAACTTTTTACTTAGTAATTAAACATTTCTGTATGATTTTAAAATAATATATCCCCCCAAATTTATACTCTGTAAAGTCTTTAGTATTTGGTGTCAGAATGTGAACCTATGATAGTTTATTTTATGTTCCAGGTAAGATTTAAACAACTAGCAGCTTGAATTATAATAGTCTGAAGTAATGAATAAACATTTGGCTTAGCTTATCTCCATGTAGTGGAACCATAGCTACTAAGGTATTTCATCCTATTACAAACCGCGCATTCAAAAGGAAGTGAATTTAAAAGGTTTCCACCTTTGTTTCATTCCCTTCCTACCACATATCCTGGCCCTTTGATACAGCAGTCATCTGCCACAGAGGATTCTTTGAGAAAGAAGACACACTGTCCTCTTTTGGATGAACCATGCTAAATGAAAGGGCTAGTTGCTTGCTTCTGACTGTGCTGAGAGAGAAAATTTAAATTATAATCTCATCTAACTATATCCTGTCTCTCTCCTCTCAACATTTTTTAGGTTTTACCTATTTCTTCCAAAGAGGGGTGAAAACTAGGAAGGCTCTAAGTAAACTGGGAAATCAAAGGTACTGAAAATTGAAAAGGAGAGCTTATGTGTAAGTACTACCTTTCAGATTATTTCTAAATATTTTCTATGTCATTTGGCTTGCTTTTCTTTCAAATTCAATTAGTATCATCATTTCTATCACCTATCATGTGCCAAGCTTACTGGTGTTCACTGGAGATGTTCCAAAAATGAGACAGGATCCCTCCCCCATGGAACTCATCATGATCTGGAAATGGACATGCAAGTATCATTACAACATAAGAAATCCTCAAAGACACATAAAATCCTCTCATAGTCCTAGCTTTAAATATTTTATATAGTGAGAAGTAAAATGACTATTTCCACCCACTACTGAGAATTACAAGGCTTCAGTGGCTCCAGACTTTTTTCTGTGCATATTTGAATAAAGCTATGCATTCACTTGTTGGGGCTCCATAAGACCACCTCTCCAATTTCTATGATTTGCTAGGCATACTCACAACACTTAGCATGTGGTCAGACTCGTGACCAAGATCTATTACAGTAAACTGTAATGAAGATCAACAAAGGGGAGAGGTACAGGGGGCAAAGTCTGGGATCAAGCAGAGTCCTCTCTCCCTGGAGCCACACAGGATTTACCTTTCTCCCCCAGCAAGGAGTTGTGATGTTGTCTACTGAAGAAGCTCATTAGAGACTTAATGTCGACGAGGATTTTTATTGGGGGCTGGTCACACAGGCAGCCTCTAACTGCCAAAAGGAAAGCAAGTGTTCAGCAATAAACCACACTATGCAAACAGTTTAGGCACAGAGCCATTTTTAGCGCTTGGGAGAAGTAGAAGCTCTCCTGAATTCCAAGCTACCAGATGCCAGGCAAGGGTCAATGTGCAAGCAGTTCTTTCTAAGGATTATTGTCAATCGCTCTATGTTCCTTTTTCTTATACAATTCAGATATTGTTTTGCAAAATGCTCTGTCTCTACATGTTCTGTTGTCTTTCTTTCTGTAAACTTCCTTTTGAGGGTAGTACTGTCACAGACACCTTTCCATGCCAATTCACCTACTTCTTTGTCATGCTATTCTATTTTACAGATAGTTTCTTTGACCATTACTGTTTATATTGATATTTGTTTGTTTCAATTTTGTGTATTATAAATTATAATACAATGAACATCCTTGAAAACATATTCTTCAAGTATTCATGACATTTTTGTGTGTGTGACCTCTAATTTCTGTAGCATAAGCTTCTAGAAATGTAACTCCTAATGTCATTCAATTTGGGAAGGAAAATCACTGTGCTGAAATTTTAGTGGATGTATTAGAATGTATACAGATTGTTGGAAAAGAGGACAGTTGGGAAAATACAGTAATATCCAGGTGACAGTTGATCAAAACCCAAGCTAAATTCTGGCAGGGAAACTGGAGAGGAGAAGAAATAGTGTAGATGTAATTTGAAGGCAAACGATAGTCTCTGATGATGAATAGCTAGTGGGGAGTAAGTAAGGAGGAGTTGAATACTCCCAGTTGCATGGTCTCGTGGTTAGCTGGCATCTAAATAGAAGCCAGGAAAGCAATATGGAAACAATAATATTCATTCAGGGAAGAAATGATGTGCTCAAGTTTTCATGTTGCTCATTCATTCATTCATACATATCCTGCATTGTCTATGTATCAGGCGCTCTTTTACTTGTTAGCATTGTTGCAATTTTTGGGGGGGGGGGGGCAAAAACAAGGAGGTAGATATTTGATGCAATATAGATTCAATTAACTTGGCCATTGATTAACTTCATTGCTATTGTTTTACGAATGGCATGAAGCTTAATACATGCTGTGAGAAAGTGACGGTGAATCAAGTCCCAGATACTTGTATAATTTACACACATGTTAAAGTAAAAATATGAGGAAGGAGGATGCTCTGCAACTATCCCAATGGGAGTAGGTTTGCATCAGTCCTAGCAGCCAAGGAAGAATATGGGAACCCTTGGCAGGTTTTACAGGCTTTAATGTTCTCAGGAAACCAGATCCACAGGTATACCAGGCAGGGAGGCCAACCAGTTATGTGATGAACAGGCAAGAGGGCAGGCTAGGCAACAAGGGCCTGGGACTGGGAGAGAGTTGAGTCCCCCACTCCTTAGGAATCTTCAAACTCTTTCTCTGGGCTCTCTCTTACATTCTTTCTTGCATTTCCTCCCCCTGGGGAGGAGAACTTTTCTCTAGTTCTCTCTGCTGTTCCCCAGACTCCTGTCCCCAATTCTCTTGTATTCTAGGTGCAGATGGGCACACTCATGCCAATGCAAACCCACTGGACCAAGTAGGTACAGTCATGGAGAAGGCATGACAAAAACAGGTGCTGGTCATAGATGCTAATGTCGGAAAAGGCCTGACCAACTTATTTACCCTCAGAGGGGAAAAGGAATTATGAGCACCATTAAAACCTTTCTTGTGTCTAAGTATTAAAAACATATTCCCTCCCATGCACCCATTTCACACAAATACCAAGGGAATGTGAGTAGGTGATGAGCCTCCTCTCTACATGAGAGAAACTTCATTCCTGCTGCACCACTGTTTGGGCATCAGTGTGATGTAAAAGAGAGAAGCCAGCAAACTGCTCTTTCTACTCTTTTTGCTGATTTGTTGCTGCCTTCACATTTATCTCTACTCTTTACCCTAATAGCCTCAGTCAGAACTCCCAGCCTCTGAAGCCCAGACATGTATAAATTACAATTTGAATGACAAGGGGAGTTTTGTTTTTAAAGGGTTTTATGCATCTTCCAATAAAAAAGATGTGCTTTTATGCATTTTATTTCACAATTTGTTTGAATTTATATTGGAATCTGCTCTCTGATTAAGTTTATTTGACTAGGCAGAAAAGTCCCATTCTACCTTCATTTGCACCCAATGCACATAAGAAATGTAATTTCACGCATTCTTAAATTTTTTTTTCATAGTTTCTGAAGTCCATATGGGTGGTGGTGGTGGTGTTACTTTCCCCCTTCCTACAGACTTAAGTCTCTTTATTCCCCTTTTAATTCCTGTAAAATTTCAAGTTATATTTCCCAAAGAATCTATATGAATGACCAGTTAGCATGGGAACAGATGTTCAATGTCATTAATCATTATGGGAATGCAAATCAAAACTACATGGAGATACCACTAACACCAAATGGGATGGCTGCTGTTAAAACACACACACACACACACACACACACACACACACAGAAAATAGTAAATGTTGGTGAGGCAGTAGAAGAAATGAAATCTTGTGCTTCCCATGGCGGGAATGTTAAATGCCCCACCACTGTGAAAACAGTCTGGGCTTCTCAAAAGAAGGTTGTACCTAGAATCAACATGTGATCCCACAAGTATACTTCTAGATAGCTTTCCTATCTCATAAAAATCGGAAGCATAAATTTGAATGGACATCTGACCCTCAGCACTGTTCGTAAGAGTCAAATGACAGAAGTAAGTGCCCATTGACAGAGGAGTAGATGAAAAAGTGTGGCATATACACTGCAATGGAATATTAGTTGGCCTTAAAAAGGAACAAAATTACTATAATTGTTGCAAACTAGATGAAGCTTGAAGAGAGTATGTTGAGTGACTTAAGTCAGACACAGATGAGCAAAATACTATGAGACTGCATTTATGTGAGGTTCCTAGAGCTCAGTCTCATAGATAGAAGGTGGAACAAAGAAAACCAAGGGCTGGGGAGACTACAGGACTATTTTACAATGTACAGAATTTGTTTGGAGAGGTGTGAAATGGACACTGGAGATGAATGGACAATAATGGAAGAATACTTAAAACCACTTAACTGGACACTTAAAAATGGTGACAGTGGCCAAATCTGTGCTTTGCATATTTTACCACAATTAAAAAAAAAAAGAAAAGAAAAACAAAGTCAAGGATACGATCCAAGATACCTGGCTAACCTGGTATTATTTCTCCCATTGAGACTTCTCCCCCGTTCTGAGATTCTCCCTGCCCTAGCTTCTTCTCCCTGCTTCAGAAATTTTGACCCTCGTTTTCCTCTCCCCATTTACAAAACTTTCTCTAAAGATAGACTGTGAAGTAATCAATGATCCCCTATGGGTATTCGAACCAACATGGTAGCTTTCCCTGGCATATTTTCATGTTAAGGCTTACCTGTAATTGAAAATATCTTTATATTTCCTGATGAAAACTGTCTTCTACCTTTGCCCACTCCCTGGAGCCCACCCCACGCCCCCACCTCACTCCCCTCCAATATCTCTGGCTTGGCTCTTCAAAGGAGTGATGTAGTGGTCACAGATTCATTTCAGAAAATGGAAGTCATTGTACGTATTTCCAGCAAAGAGGGATTTAAAATGGGGAGTGAAATTTCCAAGTTGATGAAGGGTTAGTGCCAAAATAGGGTGGGAAGAGGGGTGCTCCCCAGAGTCAAGCATTTCAGTCAACCCCTGCAGCCCTGCAGGAAGCTGCTTGCCCTGAACCCTGAGGACTTGCACCCCGACTGCCTACTCAGCTGCTAAGGAGGCCAGCAGGCATCAACCGCTGCCCTTCCCATGCCACCGCTGCTGGTGCAGCAAGGGTTGGCAGGAGGGTTGGCTCCCCAGGCAAGGGCCAGAAAGCAACCCCTCCCTCCTCATGCTCCACTGCAAGTGGCCCCCATGTGCAGTAGCTGAACTGGAACCTGGCAGGCGGGGGAGTCTGAGGAATAAGGTTTGCCTGTTTTTAGCTCTTGTGATTCAGGAGCATAAAAAGGAGAGGTGCTGACCAATGCAGGCAAAAGGTGGCGCAGACTTGATGTTGTGTGGGAGTTGAAAGGAGCACCTTCACAGAGAACCATCATCCCCACACGATAAGACAGCCTCGGGCTCTAGAAGGGTCAAGGCTCCAAGTCAGACAGACCTGTCTTTCCACTTGTGAGATCTTGGGCAATAAAAGCCCAAGGCCTTTACCCGGGCCTTCCAGGAAGTTGAGGGCTCTGTGAAGTGATTAAATCTCACACTAATATGCCTCTAGGATGGTTTCATAATTCCCATTGTAACAGATGGAGAACAAGTTAGGAGACAGATCACACAGATTCTGAGTGGGGAGCTGGGGTTCAAACTCAGGCCTGAGTGCAGCAGGAATGCTGAAGGCCCTGGGCTTCCATCTCCAACTCACTGACGTTCTGGGATGCTCCTGGCCTGATAACTCCTGCTATAGGTTTCTATTATGCCGAGAGTGTGGCTTTACCCCAGTCGTGGATGCTCTTCTGGTGAGTGCCTCTGGGCTATCAGCACACTGACTCTTCCTTCTGAGTCTTCACCCCAGGGTCCTCACAGAGCAGGTGTGGGAAAACACCCCTGCCCCCCTGTCTCCCCCACCTGCTGGCTGCTCCTGGAAAATGACCTCAGTCTGGGCCTCACAGGGAAGTGAAGAGACCTGGGATGGTTTCAGACACCGGTAACTTTCCCCATTATGATCTGTATTTGTTTTCAAAGGGTCACACTCCCTCCAGAGGCTCTAGGGGGGACTTTTCTTTGCCTTTTCAAGCTCTTGATAACCTCAGATAGTCCTTCACTTAAGATCACATGCCTCTTCACCAAAACCTACCTCCATGTTCACATCACCTTCTTCTCTGCCTGCCTGTCTAATCTCCCTCTGTTTTATCCTTTTAGGTCTATTTATTAGGCATTTAGGCCCACCTGGATAATCCAGGATAGTCTTCTCATCTTAGAAGACAATTTAATTTAACCCACAAAGGTTCCTTTCCTGAGGAATATTCCAGGTTCCAGGGAGAGGTACAGGGACATATCTTTGGAGACACTGTTCTGCAGATATGCCCTCCCCCTGCGTTGCCTCTTCCCCCTACACCTCCAATCCCCGAGAGGACTGTTAAGCAAAGAGTTTTCTGCTTCCTTTTTTTCAGAAGCACATTTAACAATCTTCCTCTTTCCACACTATCTTTCTTCCAGTATCTTCTGGGTAGCGTCAGTCAGGACTTATTTCCCGCAAAACCAGAGGATACTCCCTGTAGTTCCCAGGCCCCAAATGTCAAAAACGCCTTCTGGTCTTCACCTCAAAGAAATCACACCAGCTCTCTTTCTCCTTTCTGGCCTCAGCCCTGCACGAAACATAAGAGAAATTTCTCTTACTGACTTATTTTCTGTTGGTTTCTTCTGGTTTTGACCTTTTTATTTATTTTTTTAATAAAAAAGGTTTTTCTCTATGTCTCAACTTTCACGAACATCATTTCACAAGAATACCTAATGTGGAATGAACAAATTTCCTGTGTCCCTCCTCCCAGATCTTTACTTCCTCCCCCATATTCAAATCTTCCCATGTTTACTTCTTGTCTTCTAGGCTGTCACTGATAATAGCATAAAAGATAAGTGTTGCACAACTGGATACTCTCCAGTCTGGGAAGAAAGGGGATGATGACTTGATTCTCATGCAGGAAGGTGGAGAGGAGGGTCAACTTTTTGCATCTCCCTCTGGGGCCAATCACTGAGTCTGTAGGCTCACCTCTCCCAATGAAGGGCTGATTCCATGCTCAAAAGGACTTGCAGATTCTCACATCAGCAGGCTCACACTCAAGCAGTGGCTGCTTGTGGCTCCTTCACCTACAAGTAGACTCTCCCATTTGTTCTGTGCTTAGGCCTGGCCTCGTGTTTCCCACCCAGGGAAACACCACCTGAATGTGCCCACTGGTGCAGCACTTAGCTGATGCAGACATTTTCATTTGGATCCCCATTTTATCCTACAAGTAAACTGGGAAGCAGTTGGCTGGATATTTTAACCTCAGTTTACAGTTTAAGACACTATGTTCACATGATTTGTACCAAGTCGCCAGTTCATTAGTGGCAAAACCAGGCCCAGCACAGGACTTTGGGAATGAGGACTGTCTAGTTTCTGCTTTCTACTCCTATTCTCTCTCACCCCCTTTTTTTCTCTTCTCATCTTCTTTTTTGCATTTTAACTCAGTTCCTACTGTTTATCTTCCTCTCTATTCTAATTCATTCTGACATTTTCCTAGAACTGAGTCTCCTTGGCTAAACTTGTGGCCTGGAGAACTTTCTTAAACTCTCTGAACATCAATCTCCTCATTTGAAGACAGATTGAAAAAAACTTTTGTCGGCTATGGCGGAGCTTCAATATTTTTTTATCTGTAATATATATCTATTTTATATTTATATTATTATTTATTATACACATGGTATATAAGCTGTATATTATATATACATACATACATACATACATATACATATATATGTATATATATATATATATATATATATATATATATATATATATATATATATGGAGAGAGAAAAAAAAGAGACTCAGACTGAGAAATAAACAATCTCTTGGTTGGCAGGGGCCAGACATTTCTTTTCTTTACTTTTTTAATAGTGTGGACACATGGCTAAGAGTACATACTTTGTCCCCCATTCACCTGTGTCATCCTTATCATAGAACTGTTGAATTTGATTTATCAGGAGACCCTGGCAGTGCCTCTGTGACTATGAGCCGTGGCCAAATGAGAAGCGCTTGATAGATGTGGCCGGAGTGATTAATCGCTGCCTGTCTCCCTAGCTCTCCAAGTGGCGAGTGAGACTCATGGCCCTGACTCCATTTCTAATTCCGTACTGACACACACTGCTGTTTGGCCAAGCAGAGGTCCATGTCGGCGGCACAATGTCTGGCTGCCAGCCCTGGATTTCCTGGGTCACCAAGACAGATTCTCTGACTGGAAAAGAAAATGATACTGGCCAGTGGTATTTACCTGGAGCAGCCTTGCACACAGGAGGTGCGGGGGGCTGCCTTTCTGTCCCTGACTGGTCTCATCTCCTGGAAAAGTGTGAGCTGGAGAAGGCATAGCAAATGGCCGCGCTGGTTTCTGCCCCGTTTCTGCAAAGTCATTATCTGTGCTTTCTCTATGAGAAATGCATCGCCAGGATGGCACGTCTGTGAACGAAAGAGCTCAGAGAGAGAGGATAGACCTCATTTTGAGACATTCCAGCAACTGGCCTTCACCTACCTTCAGCAAATGGGATAGCATTATTTTGTAAATCCAGGTACTTCCCCACTTCTGCTTTCCAGATATCTAACTGCCTCAACCTAAGATGAATTAAACAGCGAGAACCGTGGGATGTATCATTGTTACCTACTAAATTTAGAGTTTTCCTCCCCCACTAACATGTCTTGAACAGTGTTGTCAGTGGCTGAAAATAAATCTTGAGGCAAAGCATTTGCTGATTCCATTCAAGAGAAAAGCAACAGTGAATCTGTCTTAGTCTTCCCCAAGCCAGTTATCAATTTCCTAAACAGTTCTTCTGGGACTGGAATCTGTTCAGAAATGGGAAAGCTGGTTTCCTGGGTCTGTTAGGCCAGCCTCCTGATCTCAGCCTAGCAGTGGAGTTGGAGAAAAAAAAAAAAACCTACCTGCAGTTCCTGTTTAAATTATACAGTTGGATGATGTTTCTCTTGGCTGCAGCTCTAAAGACTTGTGCCCAGAGCCAATTTTTGGCAAAACTAAGAAGTATGATTTTTCCTCCTCTAACATTCCCAGCATCCTTCTTAATCTTTTTTCTCTTAAGTCCTTTCCAAGCTCTCCAAAGCTTTCCCCTTGTTATCCATATGTGAAATCTGACAGTGTTGTGGAGGCATTTCCATGTAAAGGAGGGGAACATTGCACAGCACCAAAAGGACACTATTTTGCCCACTTTCACACATCTTGGGCTACAAGTCCCAGGATGCCATGAACAGGAGTTCCTCAACAGGGAGCTACCAGGAACTAGTGGCGGAGCTAAACAGACTATCTAAGATGGATGTTTTCTTGCTTTTCTGGTTTAAACTTTCGCCCAGCGACTTGGAGGGGACACATGAGGAGAGACATGAAGAGCTCTTGGAAGAGACACTTGGAAGAGGCACATGGGGGGAGACAGATAGGGAGGCTTTTCCTAGTGGTTGGCATAGATTAGTGGCAACCATTTTCTGGACTTCATGGTGCATTCAATGTACATTCAGTACATTTTTCATTCTGAATCTCTCCTTGTCCCTGCTCTCCGAGACTGTTTAATCAGTTTCTGGTGGTTCCCACCAGAAGGTAACTTAGATTTGTAAAACACAGACCTCACCTGAGCAGCCCTGCTTGTTTGGCTGAGCATTTGCTCAAGAATGGGAAGTTGGGGGATGGGAAATTCTAGAGTCCTACTGGGAAATTATTATAAGAAATACCTTTCCTTCTCTTCTCTCTTTTTGCACCCCGATTTTATTAAATGTCTTTCACTTGAAGAGACCGCTTCTTTTGCTTTTGTGTGGCAGATGGCTGGACCCCTGTTATAATGTGCACCCCTTAACAGTTTGGGGTCCCACTGGATTGCACATGCTATCGAAAGAATCTGAAACTTGTTTTATGTGTATTTAAGTGGTTGAAAATATCAAGAACAGTGTTTCACATCTTTCTAGTATCCAGTTGTCCTGCATTGTTACATCACAGATTCTGGGTCAGTAGGTCTGCCTTGGGGTCTGAGATTCTGCGTCTCAAACAAGTTTCCACAGATGCTGATGTCCCTGGTGAAACACACTTTGAGGAAACACCAGTCCTCTTCCCATGTTTTCTTCTTTAATCTCATACTACAGGGGGTAAAAGGGAGTGACCCAGGTTGTGAGTCCTAACCTATGTGCTTAATAATTTGGGACCAGGCCCAAAGCAGACACAGAAGCAGAGAGAAGTAACAAAAAGGCTTATTTATAAGAGGGATGAGAAGAAGGGGAACATAAAAGCAGAGAGAGAAGATTAATGGCTGCCATCCTACCAGCAATGTTGCCTGACCTAACACCAGGGTGCAAGTCAAAGCTGGAAAAACTAGAGAGTGAGAATATCTATGTGTTCAGTTTTAAAGCTAAGCATGACTGCTTAACTCTGCCCCTAGTTCCCAGCGACACCCCTCCCCAACTCAATCCCATTAGGAGAATCAGGTTTATGGCTTGCTGGAGATATAATCCTTGGTGTATGGGGATTTATCAGCAAAGAGATGAGGTGGAATTCAAGCTGGACATCATTTACTGGCTTAGAGTTTCTTCCTTACCATTGTACTAGTGCTACCACACTTACAACATTTAAGTGTATATTTTCCCCACATGGAGCAATTCTTTGGCACCAACTGCATATCCTATAATTTAACTGAATTCTGAATCTATTCACCTGGAGATAACATCAAGTTTCACAGATTAAGGTCTTAGTCCCACGAGACAATGCTGGCCCCCTCAACTTCAGATACTAATTACAATTAGTAGGTCCCAGATTATTCACAACCTCTATCCCAGATGGTCATAAATTAGAGGTCCCTGTGACTTTATCCTCCTTGGATTCATTATTTGCTAGAACATTATTTGCTAGAACAGTTAGCATGGGAAACATGAACATATATATATACATATATACATATATATGTGTGTGTATATATATATATATATATATACACACATACATATATATAAACACCAGTCTATTTATTAAAAGATAATAATAAGAATGTAGATGAATAACCAATGGAAGAAATGCAGAGGTCAGCATCTGGGAGGTTCCTGAGTACAGGAGGTTCTGTCCCTGGGGCATTTGGGAGGCAACACCCTTGTGATACCTGGATGTACTTACCAATCTGAGAATTCTCAATCCCATAGTACTTAGATTTTATGGAAATGTATGCATAGACAAAATCAATCATGAATTCTAACTATTCTAATGTTTCTAACTGTTCTTTCCCTTCTTGAGGGGTAGAGTTGAACATTTAGTCTCTAATCATGATTTTACCTTTCTGGTGACCAGCTCCCATTCAGGTACCATCTACAACCTCAAAGAGATGATTTGCCTCCTTAGAGCTATAATATTCCTAGTATTTTTATCACTTAGGAATTTACAAGGGTTTCGGGAATCTTTTTCCTCTTAGGTGTGTGTGTGTGTGTGTGTGTGTGTGTGTGTGTTCCTGGTTCCCATACTTTCTAAATATCCTTGTGGTTTCTTCAGAATGTGTAATATGATTAACTTGCTTGAATAAAATTTTAAATTAACTGCCCAGGGGCATCTCATTGATGCTTAACCATGATAAATACAATTTTTTTACATTTAGAAACTTATTTTCTCTCAAAATACCCCGATCTCTCATCTTGGTGAACATCACATTTAAATTAAGTGCCTTACAAATCATGGGGTGGGTTGTAGAGAGAGGAATTCAGAAATGGGGTTAGGACACTAAAACTCTTCATCTCAGTAAGGAAGCAGTGGTGGATGCCATGATGACGTCTATGGGTCAAGCTAGGAGAGGTTCTGGTCAAAGATGGGATTCTGAGAATCTGAGTCCTTTGTATCTTAGCAGTTCTATATTCTGAAGAAGTCCAACTCCCCATCAACACTAAAGCCTTCGGAGACAGTCGCAGCAACAGGGCAGGGATGCTTGGGACAGGTGCTGAAATCCCTGCAGAAAACAGAGATAACACAAGGCCCCCAACTTCACAGGTTATTTTGAACACAAAACTAAGAAGCACTTGCTCACACTCCTAGCTTTGCAGTGCTCAGCTTCAGGGCCTATCACCAGCTAGCCGCTCAGGGTCCCCAGGGCTGAAGACCTTTTCTAAATTAACCAGGACTGAAATCAGACACCTCATTCTACCATGATCGAAGTGTTCAGAGTAACAGGATTTGGAATAAATTAGTTATTCATAATGGAAGAGGTATTATAGATAACTACCATCCCTCATTGCTATTCGAAGTTGCCCATCAGTCATCTCCTTTAAGAAGGAAAATAGAAGAAATAATGTGGTTCTGAATGGTGATCTGCTTAATGATTTCAAGGTTTTTATCTGGAGAGGATTTCAATAAACTACTTTAAAAGAAGTGGAATGAAAAAAAAAGTGTGAAGGACTTGTGTAATTGCAGAAAGGTTGGTTTTCTAGGGCTAGAAATCAACGAAAAGGGTGAATGTTATGGAAAGATTTTTAAGTACTTATTCAGGAGAAACTAAATAGAAAATCAATCAGAGAAATAAAAAATTCATAAATCCAATTGCTTCTAATTGGCTCAGAACGTAGTACAGAATTCAGAATATTTGCCTATGAACAGTTCTGTATCTTGAAATTATGACTCTTATCACAGCAAAGAGCATTTGGGTTACTTTTCTTTTTCTATCAAAGAAAATTCATCAAGGCCAAAATAATCTTACAAATGACTCCAGCTGAGAAAAATCTTCATTATGGCCATTTATGGAGAAATTCCTGCCAGATTTTCTCAAACTAGGAAGAAAGTATTTTCAAGTTTTCAAACATTATTAAGCCCCTACTATGTACACACTCCTGAGCGGGGTCCTGTGGAAACACGTAATGACTGAGTTATTTATTCCTGAGAATTCTGTTTGGAAGGGAATAAAAGTAGAACGTTTACTTAACTGCAAAAAGGATTTAACAATAGAGATCGCATCATACAATAGGGATGTCTGTATAGGTGATCTTCCAAGGTTTCTGGAGGAGGGGGACTCTATCAAAGGGTAGTAGCTATTCCACAGAGAGAACTCTGAGCAAAGGTCCAGTGGATCTGATGCAGGCTTGGGGAATCGATCGATATTTCATAAAGTCTTAGAATATTTAAATCAGGGTAAACTCCTGAAGAGCGTGGCATTTATATTTGCATAGTAATCTCTGCTCTCTACCTCAGAATTTCGTGTGGGCACCCTTAACTTGTGCTGACCTCATTCTTTTGTTATGATGAATATATCCCCCACCCCTATACTCCTTAAGTGTTGCTAACTCAATAGGTTACCCCTCCCAAGAAGTATGTTTTTCTGTGAGTGGAAAAAAAAATTGTATTTACAAAAAGTATAGAAGAATTCAAGTCATGAAGGTATTCATGATTTAAAAGTAAGGGCGCTTAAAAAAAAACTTCTAGCCTCCTTCTCATTATCGTGAGCATTTTGAACATTCCAAAGCGTGTTCAATTTTGTTTTTAAAAATAGGATTCCGGGGACAGAAACACACTCTGTGGTAAGCTAGTTTTCTTTCTGTGGTGGAGGATTTTCAGGCGCTGCATGTAAAAGGTGTTTTACAGGGGGAAGATCACTCCCCAGGGATTGTGGAATACGGAAAGGAGCACAGGGTCTTTCAGAGAGGCCTGGGTCTCTGTCCATTCCGTTTCTGCATCAGACACAAGCGGCTGCGCTTCAGAGACTAGACTTCAACGTGCGCAACCTCAAAGTCATTGCTGATCCTTGCCAAGCCCAGGGTGGGCCAGAAAACCCCCCTCTCAGCGACAGGAGGTGACAGCCGATGCCACGTGAAAGCAAAGTCATCCTAGGTGCAGACAAAGCAGAAGCAGAGGTTCTGGGCAGCTGTGACTTAGGCGATGGGGGGCTCCGGCTCAGAAGAGCCCCTCAACCCGCTCATTGTCCTTGTTGACCCCCATCCCCTTCTCCTCCTACCAACTTTCGCCTACTTGAACTGGTTCTCGGGTCTCAGAGGAAAAGTATTTCTCCCAGGAGGCTTTCGCGCACCCTCCAGACCAGTTTGGGTCCCATCTTTTCTCTCACTCCTCCCAGCTTCTCATTTGCTAACATTCAGTGTCTGTTCCTTGCTGGATGTAAGAAACAAATCAATATGGTTTACTGCCTGCTATGTGGTAGAGGGTCTTAAATATTCTTGAGTGAATTAATCAACGAAAAGGAAAGTGGGAAGGAGAGAGAGAGATGGGAGGGACGAAGGGGGGAGGGAGGAATGAGGAAGGAAAGACCCTGTTAAAATTCATGTCATTTTAATCCGATAGACCATCTAGGGGACTGAAGGATGGTGTGTTCAGACTGATGTGGCAGCTGGTGAGGAAGAATTAGGAGTAGCTCCCATTAATATGCTCTGATCTTTCTGAAAGAACAAGAAGGCAGCACAGGGGCCCACTCCTTCATACATATGTCAGCTTCGCTTTCAGTGCTATTCTTGCTAACGTTTAAATGCCAACAGCATGACCCTGGGGCCTCATGAACTGCACACAATAAATTCCAAAGGACTGACAGTCTCCTGTTCAACAGAGAACCCGTCCTATCTTTCACCTGCTTTGCACACTGGACCTCTCCCACTAGTATGGTATATGAGTATTTTTAAAGAGTCTTTCAAGAAAATATAGCTTCTGTCAGAAAGCATCCTGCTTTTGTTTGCAATTTAAAATATTTTATGGGGTCTAAGAATGGAGAATTTGCATTATTCCTTTTACTTCATCTTGAGTTTAGGTATGATTTTGGCAAGAAGGAGAATGAGGTCAGAGAGGAGTAAGACGTGTTGATGGCAGGGTGGCATGGGAACTTACCATTCATTATAAGGAATATCTAGTAAGCACATATTAGGTTGAATGGTTCAAAGTATTTCCAAGTATGAAACACTGTGCAATAATAATTAAAATGCTTCATGCATTTATAGTGCCAGGTAATGAAATATCTCAATTAATCCTATAAACTTTATAATTGTTATTGTGCTACTGTTATCCAAATTTTACAGATGAATAAAGAGGCAAAGAGGTGAATAAAAAATACCCAACCCCCCCCCCAAAAAAAACCCTCAAATGAAACAAAACAACATTGTGCCCTGGGGCACATAAACATGAGTGATTAGGTCAGAAATCCAACATGGTGCTTGACCCTCTGGCTTACTGGAGCAGGGAGAGGGGCGCAGGCAGCAGGAGCAGGCAGATACATAAGGAACATATACAGATCCCATCACTGAGAAGTGTTCCCAATGCCCATAGCAAGAATCCAGATTCAATTGTAATTCTTATGCTTCTTTGAAGTCCTAGAGTCTTGTTTTTGGAGTCAGAGAGACTTTTCTGCCTTGTAATTGTATCCCTATAACCCCTTTGCTCATCTGACCCTGCCTTCTTAGCCGGAGCTCATAGGACCACAAATACAGAGGAAGAAAAGCACTTTTTCTAGACTGAGCAAAAAACCTCTGAGAAGTCCCTGAGTCAACATTTTTCAGGATTGAGAAATCCTGAAAATGTTCTGGTGGTGGTGGTGGTATATGTATGTGGAGAGGGAGGGAGGGAGGGACTATGAGAGAGAGAGAGAGAAAGAGAGGGAGAGAGAGAGAATGTCAGAGGAAGAACAAAGGGTGAGCACTGCTCTACTGAAGCATGTTGTCTTGCCCTCATTTTGCATGATGCCATCATTTCATATCCTTTAAATGTTCTTTAAATATTTAATTAATATTCATTTAAATGTGAAGCAGTGCTCTACTTGGGTAAAGGGCAGAAGAGGAAAATATACTTCAATTTAACTTTTATCCCAAATATTATGCAGCCAAACAGAGGTTTAAAGGTAACTAAGATCTTCCATTTTATATCATACACTCAACTGATCTCAGATCTCATTCCAGGCATCATAGGATCTTCCCCCTACATACTTCTTGGGGGTCTCCTCCTCTCCCCTACACTCTTGAGAATCACAATTCTGCCCCCTGCACCAGTATTTTAAGTGTTCCCAAAAAGTGCAGTCGCCTCTGAGAGGAGTTACCCATCTTTTAACGATTTAGTGTCCTGTTACATTTTGGTATTTCTTACAAAGGTTGTGCCAGTGAAGTCTTTCCAAGCCTGTCCTAAATCTGTATCTGTATCAAAGTTAGTTGAAGTGGACGGTGTCAAGCTTATGCTCATGCAGGGTGTTGACCTAAAAGGGCTGGGAGTCTCTGGAGGGCTTTAAAGAGAATGAATATAGCTTGTGTCCTAAGGAGACTGCCCTGGAGATAATGGGCAGATTCCTGGGCACCTGGGGCTAGAGAATGGAGAAGGGAGAGGAGCGACCAGGACAGAATTAACAGTGCCCAATTTGAAGTCCTCCCTAGTCCCCAACCTCAATTTTCAAGATAGTAATCACTGTGGTCATTTTTGTTCACCTTGATTACCATAATTTGCAGGTATCAGTAGAAAACAAAGAAATCAAAGCCCCTTATTTAAAAATTATTGAGTTTTCAGACAATAACAGCAGGTACACAGTCATACACCTGCAAAACTGCCCTGCTAGTTAGCGCTCACACCTTTTCTGATCTACTGTTTTCCACTATGGTCATTCATTTCAATTTCTTCCTTGACTCTTTATTGGCTCAACTCTATAATTTCCATTTGTGGTCTCCTTTCTGTATGTCACTCGGCCTCTGTCCTGGGTGATTTTCTCTGAATATCTCATTTTCAGATACCAAAGAAGACAATGTCTAATAGGTTGAAATCGATAGTTTCTAGTAGAGATCATTTTTATTGGAAAGAAGCCTGGACACAACTGATGTCAAGATCACCCTAACTCAGGTGTCCACTGCCCCCAGGCTGGCATGAGCTGACAGGTTATAAAGGATCCTGGATAGGAGATAAAAGTACGCAACGGACTCCTTTTTAGTGAAGAATGTAGGTTTGAGTTCTTGCCCCAAACTAGAAAGAATGGTCAAAGGTAGCATAGACTCTCTCTTCCTGCACTCTCAGACTTAGAAACTTACTGGGAGTAGAAGGCATAAAACCTAAGTCAGGCTGGATGTAAAACCCGGCAGGCCTGAGAGCGGAAGGCACTCCCATGGCCTACCCTCGCAGAGGCAGCTGGGAGTCAGATTGCTCACATTGCCTTCCTGGGCACATCACTTGAAGGCCACATGTCTTAGGGTGCAATCTGACTTCTCTGTGCCTCAGTGTTGTCATTTGTATTATCGGGATAATAAGAGTATAGCCCTGATCTCAGAGAGTTTTGTGAAATTACATGAGATCATCTATTCTTGGCTCAGTCAATGGTTTGACGTAATATTTTCTGCCATAAATCTCTCTTTCATTCCTGAATTTCTTCTCCCCATCTTGGGTAGGCAAATCTGATCCCTTTTCCCCAGAAAGGTCATCATCTTCCTGTTTTTATAATTTTGAAGAGAATATTTTTACCACCAATGTGTCCTCTCTCTCCCTGCCCCCTTTTAGACCTAATGGCTCTACACAGTTCAGCTTATGTCCCAGCCCCTCACAAAAGCTTTCTTATTACTTCAACCCATATCTGGGGTTCACAGAAGACAGGAAAGTATTAAAAGGACTTAGACCTCAGACTGTAACCATTCTTTATAGCTCAGGAAATTGAGATGACAGAGTCCAAACTTTCTTTCTTAGCTATTTACGTCATTCATCTCTGTCATTCATCATGGCATTTAACCATCTCTGCCTCCATTCATCCTGCTTCCTGCCTTAAGGACGACTCATCTTAGCCTTCAGATCTCAGTTCAAATGACTTTCTCAACCGCTTTCTCCCCAGAATAGATTAGTTGTACTGACTACTATTCCTTATAGCTACCTGTTGGCCCCCTTGGAAGATTTTTCTCAAAATTCAGGAATTACTACTACTGTAGTTAGTTAGTACCTAGTTACTGGTATGAAGCTTATTTTTCAAAAAATAAAATATTTACTGAATGTATCCTTGTACATGGTAGCTTGCTGGCTATTGGGGATTCAAAATCATACACCAGACAGATTTGGTCCCTGCTCTCCTGGATGTCACAAAGACCTACCAAATTGAGAAGTGGGACTTTCAGGAACTCTCAAGAACTGGAGGAAGCTAAAGCAAACGAACAGTACCAGAAAATTCCCTCTCCCTCTCACTAAACCGAAGTAGCAGCGTTAGTTTTACAATCAAACATAAACCAATGGAAATATCTCAAGTGTTCTAGGTAGCATGACAGCAACTGCAAAATATTTGGAAAGTGAAATACCACCTTCTTTAGACCAGATTCCTCTTTCAAACTGAGTCAATATTTACTGCAGTCTCAGTTACCTAAACCATTTTAAAACTGGGTTGTATCCAACTTCTTGTTTCATAAAAACAACGTAGTATCTGGTTATAAAGGTGGTGTGATCTGAAGCACCTGAGCTGCTCTCCTCTTTGTAAACTAATGTGAGCACACGCAGAGGCCCTCATTTAAAGGTCAGGAGTTTCCTTTGGTATTTGAAGGAACCAAATTTAGTGAAATGGCATTAAATGAGAAACATTAATTCCATTTATGGTAAATTTTCTAAGCTTCAGATTGTCCACCTTCTGTTAGTCTGCTTGAAAATTACTCCCCTTAGAGATTACAATGTTCACAACCTCAGACAGTTAGTAGGTTTCAAATGACTAATGGGCAGGTATTTAGCTGTTTCACAGGCAACTCAATATCAACAATTCCACATAGAATACTATGTGGTTAATCTCTTTTTAGTCTTAATATCTTTAGAAAACCAAAGTGATTCCATCTTATATCAACAACATCATAGGCTCATGACCTGTGATTGCCCCACCCTAGCAAGATAGCCAATTTCCCTGTTATTTCCTTCATGCTGTTTTTGAATCTGTAACCTGTGATTATACAAAAGTCTATTCATATTAGTAGAACAAGCACACATGAGATCTGTCCCCCAGGACACCTGGCATCGTTAGTTTTACACCAGAGTGATCACATACCCACTTATCAGGAGGGATCCTGCTTGTACCCAAAGTCCAGTTCCACTGGCTTTGGCTTTGGGGAACCCCTGTATGCAAGTTGCCCTGAATAAACTTTAAGGATGATTAACAGAAAAGGGTGCTTCATTCTTGGGACTCCAATTACCTTCTTGATTTGAAGGAATTTCCTTGTTCTCAGTCACACAGACACGTCTGAAATCTGGAGTATGTTCTCTTACTCAAAGTCCGATTTCTTAGTGATGATCATAAAGTACGGTATATAGATGTTGACTTACATTGCTATAGACCTGAAACCTACCAGATGTTATAAGCTGATGTCGCATCAGTAAAAGTTAAATTAAAAAGTTGAGATGTAGGGGGGGAAAGAATGTGATATGAGAGGGAATGAAAGACTACTGAGACAGTAAAAAATTGTAATAAAAAGAATACTTTTTATACAATACAACAAATGTGGATTCATGCAGTTTTCAACCTAAGTATTTCAAGTCCCAGTTCTCTCTCGGTGCTTTCCTCTCCTGCCAACCCTCGTTTTGCTGATAAAGATGCACCCCTGCTGGACTTGACCTTAGCATCCGAATTTTTCTCATGCCCTCATTCCTGTCCTTCCGAGTCCTGCTCTCCAGGTGCCACAACAATCTGCCTATAATTCCCATCTTGTCACTTCCCTGTTTGACTCCCCTCAGGAGTTTCCTGTGACCAGCAGCTTTTCTCATGGCAATAGGGTTCTTTTGAAAGCTTGGGAGGGACACGAGTCTTGTATCAGAACTGTCCATATTCACAGCAGACACTGAGTGTCACTGAACACACCTAGCAAAGGCCAATAAAACCCTCTGTGGACATAATGAGCTATGTACACACACACACACACACACACACACACACACTCAGAGCTGCCCAGGTGCTGCTTCAGGGGATAATTCCCTCAGATGGAAGTCAGCCCTTTATATGGCTATGACACCCTTCTGGACCTGACCCTGACCTCGATGCTGGTCCCTGCGTTCCTGCAGCACGTTCGTCTCTGTGGACAGTAGCTGCCTTGTGGTGGCTCCTGTCTGGGATCACCTCCAGTCTCCTGGCCCAGTTAACACCTTCTTCTGCAAAGATTCAGTTCAGGACTCCTCCTTTCAGAAGCCTTCCTGGAATACCCAGCTCAATCTTGTCTCTCTTGGCTGCTTCCTTTTGCCCCATTCTAGCTACCTGTTGGACAGGTGCTTCACTGCTCTGTGTACCTCACACCTGGAAATACTTCTTTAGCACTGACTACTTGAAGGCATGTGACTTAGTTATCCTTCACTGCTCCACTGATATTTTTGAGGATGGGGTAGAAGAGAAATATGCACATTCAAGATACTCCTTTAGGGAAGCACTTGCTGTCTCACTTAGTGACAAATCCCCAGGAATCAAATGGCTTAAATGACAACAATGTTCTCTCTCCCACATTTGGGGGGGGCATGTTCCCTCCAAGGCCCTGGGGGATGTTCCTCCTTTTTCTCTTCCAACTTCGGGTGGCTCCAGGAGGTATTGGCTTACTGGGACATACTGGCTTACTGCTGCATAACTCCAGCCTCTGCTTTCATCTTCACATGGTCTTCTCATCATCTCTGTCTCTTATATGGGCATTTCTCTTTGGATTTTGGGTTTACTGGGGCAATCTAGGATAGCTTCTCTTCAAGATCCTTAACTTAATTAGAGCTACAAATATTCTTCCCAATAAGATCGTTATGGGTTGTTATGGGGTTTAGATGGTGGGTAAATATTTATGGATAGGCCATAGTTTACTTGCTACACTGAGCACATGGAGGGAATATAGCCAATGAACAGCTTCAGGCCATCAGTTCATAGGAGAGTCGTGTTTGACCAGGCGACCTGAGGCTGGGAAATCAGATGGGTCACTGAGAATCAGGTCGCCTTGTCACCTGGCCATGATTGGAAATATCCACAGCCACATCCTTTCTTCTTTACTTTTATCTCCTTATAAATACCATGACCCACTTTCTCTGAGTTTCTTTCAGTGCTTTTGTTGAGAGCCTTTTAACCCCTTCACTGAGTGTGATGCTGAGGCTGCTACAGAAGCAGCTGAACAGATTCCCTATCCTCCTGGACCACACTTCCTAATAGGAAGATGGAACAGGAAGAAATAAGAACACAGGCAGCAAATGATTAAGTGCAATGTTAATTCGTAAAGACAAGTGGTGGGAGAGAGGACAGCTCTGTCAGCCTCAATTTCCTGAGCTGTGAAAGGGGCCACACTCAGAGGTCAAGGCCCTCAACACCAGTATCTGCTGTGTGAGTTCAAATAACCAAGGAAGCATGGGTGACATGTGGGTTAAAATAATCAGGAAAATTTTTATGAGTCTTGGGACTTATGTTGGGTGGGGAAAGGTAGAATGGGCTTAGATGAGGGAGACAGAAAGGGGGCACAATCCCGACTGGAAGAAAACCCAGGGTCAGGAAATATGGCAAAGGGCCAAGGGACTCTAGAGGGAGTCAGATGGGATTTGAGGCAGAGCAGGGTGTGAAGCTTTACAGACCGCTGTGCAGGGCCTATGCAGTCATAGAGCAACTGAAGGATTCAGAAAATGGTGGGAGTTGGGTTGTAAAGGTAGTATTTGTCCTTTATGACATGAATAGGTTAGACAAAGTGAGAGACCAGGGACAGAAGCCAAGTCTAGACACTGCTGCAGTAGCTCAGGTGTGTGACAAGATGGCCCTGGAATGAAGACAGCAGTTTTATTAATCAACCCAGATGGGTTGCTGGCTGATGAGCTGATGTGAACTGTAACTGGTGTAAACTAGAAAGAGTGAAGCATCTTAAGTAACTCCCAAGTTAAGATGTTGGGAACCCCCCAGAAACAACAGACTTTAACCATCAAACAAAAGATGATGGCCTTGCTCCGTGGTGCTTTGAATCGAGGTAACGTCAGCAAATCAGATAGACACGTCCAGCTGTTTGTTAAGGACTCCTTAGTGCCCTGTCATGGCTGCTGGCCTGTCACTTCTGCCCCAATGGGCTGTCTCTCCCTTGCTCCTGGTGCAGCAGTCTCCTGTTACCTCACAAAGGCATTCTCGGTCTTATTTTCAATGTGAACTTTCCCTTAATTTATAACATCTACTCCCAAGTCTTTGTGTACGAGCATCCATTTTCTAGTCTCTAGTGATTGAAACAGAGGTCAGATGAGGTCAGTGTCCAGCTACTTATCTGTTCAACAGCTACTAATTGAGCACCTGCTCTGTATGCACAAGGAATGCAGTATCTAAAGGAGTAAAATAAGCCTGTGCTCTGTGCTGATAGATGCCCAACAAGGGTAGGGTGAGTGCAAGAAAAGGAAAGGCAGGGTTCTTAGACTAAAAGACAGGAAAGAAGGACTGATGCATCAGTGGTTCTTAGAGATTTTCCAAGAAGCAGCGACTTTCAAACAAGACTCCTTCGGGTACTGGGGAGCCGTTGAGAGCAGAACCTCACAACTGCAGGGGCCTCCTTCCACTCTTTCACTGCATGCTGTGTGACTGGCCCCTGGAGAGGTACAAGGACATGGCTGGGCTGACAGTTGGCTAGTGTGGAGGAGGTGGGGGAGGGAGTCCTGAGCTGATCAGAGTTAGATATTGACTCATGCTAGCTAAACTTATAAGGCATTAGTAAAAATAAAACCAGCATAACTGTTTGCTAATTTTCCTGAGAAATTAGAGCATATAACTGTCACGCAGACTGGAGATTGACAGTTTTGAGATGCTGACTCATGCTAACCAAACTCCCAAGGCATTAATATATGCAAGCCAGCATGCCAGTTTGTTAATTTTCTATGAGACACAGAGTCGATCTGTCAAGTCGACCAGAGATTGACAGCCTGTCCTCTCCCTGTGTGCAAGGCTCCCTGGGAAGTCCAATTACCCAGTGTTTCGTGGTGAGCCTGGAATCAGAAGAAAGAGCAATTAGTTACACGACCTAAGGATTCGAAGACTTTGGGCTCTGTGTATGACGTGTCTATCTCATTGGGGACACACATCATGGGATTGCCAGGGGGAAGAGGAAAGATGGAGTCGAGCTTGTTTGTATGTCTCGTATTTTCCTAAATGGGTAAAGCTACCAGTAACTTGAAATGAACTGAATGCAGCATAACCACCCACCTCTGTAATTTCAGTCACTCATCTCTAGGGGTAGTCCTGTTGTTCAGGTTCCTGATGTCATCCAGCTGATATTCTCAGTCCAGTGAACACTTACAAGCTGATGTGCAGGACTTTGCAGTAACAGTTACCTGTGAAGTTTTATGTACACAAAAATGCAAATCAACCTTTAGTGAGGTAAAAAATGGGGCAACTTTGTGATTTAATTCATCTCACCAAGGTTAGAACTCATCCCTTCTGACGCCTGGTGCACCCCCTTGCTGGTATCTGTGTGGCATGGTGAAGCACTGTCCTGTCATCAGGCAGCAGCATGCCCAGGGGAAAGTAGAATAATAATTGCCCCCTGGCTGCCATCCTGACCCTTAGAACATGCACATATATATTTCACATAACCAAGAGACTTACACAGTTAAGAGCCTTGAAATTGGGGGAGAATGTCATGGATTATCCAAACCTAGTGTCATTACATGCATCCTTAGAGTATAGTTTGTGCTCCTTGCCCAAGGAAATAGAGAGGCAGGAATGCAAGACAAAGAGGCAGAGACTTGAAGATGCTGATCTTCTGGCTTTGAAGACACAAGGAGACACTCGCCAAGCAGCGTAGCAGCCTTCAGAAGCTGGAAAAGGCAAGGAAACAGTTGGTCCCCTAGAGTTTCAGAAGAAACACAGCCTTGTTGACATCTTGATCTTAGTGCATCTGAAATTGAGAACTGTGGAATAATAAACTTGTGCTATTTCATACTATGTTTGCAGTAATTTGTTTCAGCAGCAACAAGAAACCAAAACACCCTACTTTCCCCGTCTCCGGGCCCTGCCTGCAATGCCCACCATGCTTTCTAGAGTCCTATCAGTCGAGACACAACAGAAAGCCTGGTGGTGGGAGACAAGGCGCCCAGTGTTTGTGCAGGGGGAGAGTTATGCTTCTCACAAATAATGCACCATTAAATTCTCCAGCTCATCGCTGCCTACACATAAGCAGTGGTTTCATGCCCTCGGCCAAAAGCACAGTGGCTGGCTGGCAGGCCCTCCTAGGGCACTGATGAAGATTCGGGTCTCCTTTGAAGCTAGCTGTTTAGATCAGCTCTACAGGGGCTGCGAGCAAGATGAGAAATAGGTCCAAGATTCTCATCATGATGCAGGGTTCGTATCAAAAATGCACAATCAACTGACTGGAACAGGAAATAATTAATCAGGACATTACAGAGCAGTTAAGTATAATTAATTCATACAAAAGAATGTGAGTGTGCAGTTTTAGCTGCCAGAGTGATTTTATTTCCCTGCAAATTTAGTTGAAGATAAACAAACATCAGAATAATCTTTTCAGGTTTTTCATGATTCAAAGGCTATTTCTTTCTTTCCAGTTACCAAAACTATTATTAAATGCATGCACCAACACCCTTAAGTTGATCATATTCTGGAGAAAGAGCACTCTGACCCTGGTAAATTAGAAGTTAACCCTGATGCCAAGATCATTTTCTGTGTGTGTGAAATATATGTGTATGTGTGTATGTGAAATGTATGTGTATGTGTGTGTGTGTGTGAGTGTGTGTGTGTGTTGGAAGGTGGTGTTGAATAAAAGCCAAAGGGAAATTTTATTTCTGTGTAAAAACCTTACAATTTAAGCAAAATGCATAAAAAATTTATGTTGTGAAAATACCACCTGAGAAAGTGACTTAATCTCAAGGGTAAATTTATTGATATTGTGTAGGTTTTCTTTTTTCTCTTTTTTTCTCCTGGAACTGGAGTCTTTATAAGGAAAGAGGTGAAAAATGTAAGGCAATCTGAGTTGACTGCAGGAGCAGCATTATTGCTCTTCAACCCAGTTCTGCTGTCACATTTGGGACATTCAGAAGGCACGAGAGACAGTCTCTGTAAGCACGCTTTAGGTAGAGGTGGAAGAATTCATCACGCAGGCATGATCGAGGGGATATTTTCTCTTCTTTGTGGCTCCAGAATGCACAGAGTGCCCTGTTGAGCTGGAAAAATAGAACTGGGCTCACATGATAGATGATTATTGTTTAGCAGTGCGGAGCCGTCAGGCAACAATAGGAGAGGCAGGGCTCCTGGATGGCTTTCAGGGCTGGAAGGTTTCTCTTTCCCTGACGGATTTACTCCCAAGATTAACCTGAGCACAAACTATATCCAAAGTGCCATCAAAACACCGAAGGTGAGACAGCAATTTCTTTTTATATGACAAATATAAACATGCTCTAATTTCTAATCCAATTCACAGTGTAATGAGACTCCAGTCTCTTATGAGTCTTTGGCTTCCATCTAACTCCGAAGAACTTTCCTTTGATGCTCTTTCATCGCTACTTTCACAGTAGGATATGTTTTCAAGATGAAAGTTATGACCCATTAATGGATTTTGAAATGAATTTAGTGGGTCACAACCAGTATATTCTCTTACACAGAAAGGGAATAGAAAAAAAAAATCTTAATACCTCACACAAAACAAGGATGACCATATTTGAAACTTTAGTTTGAATGTCTGTATGTGTGTGTGTGTGTGTGTGTCTAGATACTATATCGTAGCATACACTGCCTCCTCCACACCTACATGTCTGTTTGCTCACACCTGATTATGATGAAAGCTCATAAACAATGGCGAAGCCATGTTTAGAAGCCTCTGCTATGTATATTTGGCATTCCACTACCTGTCTCACCCACGGAGATGAGCAGAGTAGAACATAACGGGCCAAGTCTCTGTTGGGAAGAGAAGTGGCAGAGTCAAAAAGAACCAAACTGTCACAGGTGCACTAATAAACATCTGCTCTGGTCCTGTAGCTGTTTTCAACCCAGTTGATATCTTCAAAATGTTGGCTCATACTTGGTCTTTCCCTTGAATCTTAGCCTGTGAACTCTCTTTCCCTGTAGCTGCTTTCGACCCAGTTGATGTCTTCAAAATGTTGGCTCATACTTGGTCTTTCCCTTGAATCTTAGCCTGTGAACTCTATTTCCCTGACTGCTCTGTGTGTATACAGCATTGACTTTCCATATGGTAAGTGGGACAGGACATGATTGATGAGCTTGGGAATGCAAGTACTCTTATGACCAATAAAAAAATAAATTGTGTTGGTTGAGGGGAAGACCTGTTGCTTAAATGGCACAACTCCTTATGCTAAAAAGTAATCAGTGTGTAAAATGCTACATTGGTGATGGTCCAAGAGTGATCCTGGAGCAAGAACAAAATGGAATTTCATGCTATATGTTTATGTGTGCATTTAAAGATTCTAGCTCTGCTTAAAACTGTAAATACTTATTTTGTTATTACAATTCCAGCAATCCTCAGGCCCTTCACATTTTTAAACTGAAAGAAAATTTTGTGCAGCCCTGCTTTGGCTAAGGTAAGGTGACCTGAGCACAGTACTCTCCTCTCACTGTGAGAGACTCTATTAGAGTTGCTTGTTATTTGTGTTAACCCTAGAATCAATCCTTCTTCAAAACAACCTAAGACTGAAAAGGTAGCATTGTTAACAACTCAAAATGTTATACTTAATGTATCTTTTATGTGTAGTTTTACTAAAGGGGACAGTCATCTCAAAAGTGCAGGTTAATGCAACTATGAAATACATAGAGGAAAACCTGGGCAAAACCCTTCACGAATTTCACCTCAGAAGTCCATTTTGGGAAACAACTATGGCTGGCAAAAAAATGAAGGAAAACATAAACAACTGGAACTACATCAAACTAAAAAGCTTCCTTACAGCAAAAATGATAATAAACAAAACAAAAAGAAACCCAG
The DNA here is from genome assembly GCA_004024945.1 of Uropsilus gracilis. Classification (NCBI taxonomy): domain Eukaryota; kingdom Metazoa; phylum Chordata; class Mammalia; order Eulipotyphla; family Talpidae; genus Uropsilus; species Uropsilus gracilis. The sequence continues at coordinate 182,877 of PVHY01000187.1, forward strand.
CTGACCGAGAGAAAATTTTTGCCCTTGAGACAAGCGATAAGGGTCTGATAACGAAGATCCACAAAGAGCTCACATAACTCAACAAAAACAAAGCAAAAAGCCCAGTCCAAAAAAATGGGAAGAAGAACTAAAAAGACTCTTTACCAAAGAGGAAATACAGATGGCCATTAAGGCATATGAAAGAATGTTCCACATCATTAATAAATCAGGGAAATGCAAATTAAAACCACACTGAGATACCATCTAACACCAGTATGAATGGCCCATATTAAAAAAAAAAAAAAACTGGCAACAACAAGTGTTGGTGGGGATGTGGAGAAAAAGGAACTCTCTTACACTCCTGGTGGGAGTGCAAACTGATCCAGCCACTATGGAAGACTGTGTGGAGGACCCTCAAACAATTGAAAGTGGACTTACCATTTGACCCAGCAATCTCACTACTGGAAATCTACCCAGAAGACATGAAAACACAAATTCAAAAGGACATCTGTACGTGCATGTTTATTGCAGCTCTGTTTACAATTGCCAAGATTTGGAAACAAACCAAATGCCCCAAAACTGATGCTTGACTGAAAAAAAATGTGGTACATGTACACAATGGAGTACTACACATCAATCAAAGAGGACAAACATGTCATTCGCAACAACATGGATGAAACTAGAACGACTCATATTAGCAGAAATAAGTCAAAAAGAAAAAGAGAAGTACAGGATGGTCTCACTTATGGATATAGGGAAAAACAAACAAACAAATAAGAAAAATTAGAAACAACCAATGGGACTAAACAATGGCGCGAGAGAGGAGGACGGGGAAGAACGTGGGGGAGGCAAAGGGTATAAAAGAGTAGGATGGTTAACAGGTGTTAGGGGAGTGGGAAATCCTTGGGGTACACAATAATGTAATATAAATATAAATAAACATATGTATGCAAAATTAAAATAAATTAAATTTAAAAAAAAACAGCCATCACAGAGATAGTTGACATTCTCTGTAGATATCTCTTCTATCCTATTTCCCATTATACATTCCCAGAAACAATAATCAGTACACTGGATTTGATGTTTGTCATTCCTGTGGTATTTGAAACTTTTAAATCACACATCAGTAAATAATATATTATTTTACATGGTCATTATTTTGTAACTATGGTATTTTAATATGTATAACTATATGTATATAACTTGCTTTCTTCCCACAAAAAATTAGAAATAAAAAATAGATTAATCAAAAAAAGTGCAGATTAAGTAATCATTGTCAATAGCTAATGATAGTTGAAAACAGATGTGATGTACTTCCTAATAAAAGTATGAAAAATATTCAAGCTAAATTTACATAAATCTCCAGTTCTATGTCTTTATAGGAAATATAGGCAAAAAAGAAACATGTTAAACAATGTCAAGGCTTTGCCATTAATAAAAGTAAACTGTAGGAAACGCCACCAAAGACACCTGGTTTCTTCAATGAAGATAGCAACACAGCTAATTGGGAATTGGAAAACAGACCTTATTTGAATCCTGATGCAAATAAACTATCACAACAGTGTATATATATGGTAGTATATATATATATATATATACACTATATTTATAATTTAAAATGTATAAATATACATTAAGTAGATATAATATATACTCTATATACCAATATGATATATAGTATATATAATATATACTAATATATATATACCAGTATATAGATATCTACTATTGTATATATAGCTTCTATAAAGACTATAGTATGAGTGGGGAAATGCAAGTACTAAGTATAGAGTGGATTATGTTAAGAAATATTTGAATTGATTTTGAGACATTCTGATGACTTGTACATAAGATGTCCTGTTTTTGTTGTTTGTAAAACAGGTAGTCTTTGTCCTTTACAGATACCTAAGAGACATTTACCAATGAAATGCCCTGGTATCTGGAATTTGCTTCAAAATTGTCTGGGGGCAGAGAGGGGTTTGGGAGAAAAAACAATATAAGCCATGAGTTGAAAATGCTGAAGTTGAGATGGGAGTTTATTACAATATATTCTGTACTTTGGTATATGTTTGAAATTTCCCCTAACAGAAAAAGAAAGAAAAACAACTAGCATCTATTTTATTAAGGTATTTGTCCTTTGAAGAAACATGTTGAAATCATATTGCACACTAGGTATGGGGGATTTAAAAAGAAATTAGTGTCCTTCTGGCTAGAGTTCTCATTATTTCTTATGTCCCTTTTCTAAGATCCTATTGATTTTAAGGTACACAATTGCTTGAATTGTGGCTTTTGAATTCTCCTGACTTGAAGGTCAATGTTCACTTGGGCTGGGGGAGAAGAAAGAAAAGTCTGCCTTATTAAAATCACAGTGATTTAAAGATACATTTCCATCATCTCACACAATCCAAACTACGTATCTTAAAATCAAGGGAAAATAGTAATTCTAATTTTCTCTTGTGTCTGTATCAAAAATTTGTGTCTGTAGGCAGTACCTCCAAACAGCAATATTTAGAAACCGGAGGCTTTCCTAAAAGAAGATATTGTGTTCACTGTAACAGTGTATTTTGACCTTTCCATAGCATTTCCCCTTCAGAGTGTCAGCATCTAGCTACCACATTGAAATAGGTTAATCTGATCTTATCACCAGCAAAAGTGTCTGGGTCCACTGGGAGGAGAGACTAACACAAGAGTAACCATATGTATATTCTTTAGAACCTACGTCTGCAGCCGTTTTTAAAAATTCAACAGTTTGAGACCAAAAACAATTTCTCCAGTCCAGACTGCAGCTTTGAGCCAGAAGGAATTGGACTGAAACCTGGCCATATCAATTACCAGCTGGACAACCTTAAAGATTTTTCACCCTCTCTGAGCTTTACAAGCTCCATGGATAAAATGTCTGAAGAAAATGACTGTGGAGTGTTCTAAAATTTAAATGAAATAAAAAACTAGATAAGTGCACCCGATGCAATGTTAGGACATAACAGAAGCTCAAATTCTTACCATTTTTTCCTGGAACCTAAGTTAGGTTTCATCACACATGCTCAGGGTGGAAGTTTTTAGCGCAGTTGTACGAGTGGTCCTTGCAGTTAACCAGTCGTTCTGCAGAATGAACATAAGGTAGGGTCATTGCCAAAGAACTGAGTTTGGGTGCTATCTTAGTCACTTGGGTTGCCAGAACAAATGCCACAGCTTGGGGTGGCCTAAAGAACAAACATTTACTTCTTGCTGATATGGAGGCTGGAACATCCAAGATGGATGTGCCTGAAGATTCAGTGTCTGGTGAGGGCTGCTTCCTGACTACAGGTGGCCTCCTGCCTCTTTCCATATGGATACTTATCCCATCATTAGCCCTTCCTGCAAGGCCTCATCTCACCTTAGTCACCGCCCAAATACCTGTCAGCAAATACCATCATACTGGATTAGAGTTTCAACACATGAACACAGAGGGGTCCAGTGAGGTGAGTTGTCTGCTTCTGCACTGACTGGGAACTGCAGACACAGTCTTCACCCTTGTCTCAGGATTGTCTCAGTACCTGACTCATGCTCAGCCAACAAGTTCCTCTGTGGATGGTGTGGGCTTCTCAAGAATGCTGGGCAAACTGTGTCTAGGAGCCTAGCAATTACTAAGTGCTCATTATAGGAGGACTGAGTGAGTGTGGCTGAAGACCGCTCCCCCAGAGTCTGCATATGGGACTGTAATTTGCCCATCAATGTCAATGTTGTGGGACTGCTCTTTTTCCAGGGTGTTTAGAAATCTTCTACACGTCCTTTTATTGGTCTTGCTTCTCCCATTCTGGCAGAGAAGTCGTAGCTACATTTCAGAACTAGGATGTGTGTTTACCCGCTTCTCTGTGTCCTCTATGCTGCAAATCAGGCAGCACTGGGCAGAGAAACTGGAGCGCTTCTGGCTTGTCCTTGTCTGCGCACAGCCAGGGACCGTGGACTCCAGGAGGCAGCAACTCGTGATCAGCCTCAGTTGACAACAGCCATCCAGCAGGCAGCAGACCACTGTGCGCAGACACCAGCTGGCTCCTCTCCTTGCACCGCCCCATCTGCTAGAGGAAGGTGCCACGGGAGGAGTCTGGGAGGAGCTGGCTAGCTCACAACCAAAGGCCAGTGTGTGCACATACTGCATGCGTGCTGTGAGAATAGGGAAGGGCACCTTGCCCTACCCAGGAAAGGAAGCAGAGAGGATACCTACCCATACTCTCTTCCTAGACCAGCTGAAATTGAAATTCCACCTTTGCAAAGAACAAGTTACTTACCTGATTGAGCCTGAATCACCTCATGTGTATGAGAGATGGATAAGATCATAATAGAAATTCATGTATTAGTACTCTAAGCAAACGCGCTAAAGATTAGTTTCCAAATTCTTACCTGCCTGAAGACTGATGAGTGAGATTTGTTAAATTTGCTGCAGGTGGTGAAGCAAGCAAGGACTAAAGTCAACAGAACTCCTGCCAAGATGAGGTGCCAAGGCCATCCTGCCATGACCCTGGATAACAGTGGAGAAGAGGCCGGGGTGGCTGGAGGGAAACTGTAAACCAGCTGAAGGTTGCTATTCTGCAAGTTTTTCAGGGAGAGCACATGAAATAAAGAAAGCCTGGAGGAGCCAGGCGTGAGTGGGGCATGCTAAGGGTTTGCACAGTAAGCATTAACTGTAGCCTTCACTTTCACAAAGATGCTTTCTCTGCTTGCTGGTAAAACAAGTCATCTTTTGGGTATATGTTTTATTTCTGGAATAAAAGAGTGGAATCACTTTTTGTGGATTCATATGCATAGAGAAATTATTTCTCTAATACAAGCATAGCTCTCAACTACAAGCTGAAAGAGCAACCTGAAGGAGCTGTGGTACATTGAGGGGTACACACTCCATCTGAAGAAGAAGCTGTGCACCCCAGCAGTGGGTGGGGTCTGGGCACCCAGCGTGCCCTCATTTTCTTTTCTCATTTAATAGAAATGGGAAATGCAGATTTTAAAAATGCAGAATCTCTTTTTAATGATTCTTTTTCTTTTAATGGTACTAATTAGTTAAAAATTTAAGTGTATCAGGTAAAATCCACCTGCCTTGAGACATCTACATTCCACCTTATATTTTATATTACTCTGAGTGCTAAAAGGTTTCTGAGAATTATTCCAGATTTGGTATTCAAGGTCACCCTCCTCATGTAGTGGCTGGAAAGGCACGTCTTTGACCTTGATATAAGCCTGTGTCTTCAGGGGATGTCAGGGAGCTGGTGCAGGCTGGGCATACATACGATTGCCTTTATCTCAGCAAAACTGCTTTCTGGGGGTCTTTATATCACCCAAGGAAGTGCTGGCCTCTTCTGTGGGTCACTTCTACACCTCACCCTTGGTGGATATTAAAGAAAAACCACCATCCTCTTTTCCCCCGTGACTTCACAGGAGAGCTGGCAGACTGAGAGCTCTGGGGTGAGTTGTTAGGCATCTCAGCCCCTCATTTTACACTGGAAGAAGCTGAGATGCAGAAAGCCCTGGTGATCTCCTGGGACCAACATTTCATTGTAACAGCCCAGGGATGAGGGCCTAGGTCCCTTCCTTACCATCGAGAGCCACGTCCACTATACTGTGCTGCCCCTGCCTCTATCACGTACACTTGGCCCTTGTAGCCTGGGTATCTGGATACTAAATGGGTGCTGAACTGTCTCAATGGTCAGACTTCAGGGCTGAGGTGGGAGGAGGGAAAGTCCAGAGGGAAACCAAAGTGGGGAAACTTTGGACGGCTCTCATTTCCTTCTGAATATAGGAACTCATCTGTGTTCCAACCAGAAATGTTCATTGCTTATTTTGTTGTCAAAATCTAGAGTCAACCATGTCCAATGAGCTTATTAGACCAGGCCAGGAAAATGTGAAGATATGGGTGGGCTGGGTGGAGGAGCTGCAGCAGTTTCCATAGAGAAGTTCTTGTGAGGGAGTATGGGTGGGGTGAGAGGGGGGCAGGGATAGGGGAGGTACAGAGGGGTGAAGGCGGGGAGCAAGCACTGGTGCCACAATCACTTATGTTTGCTCTACATTAAGGATTTGTTTCCTCTGATGGAATAAAGCATTCTGGTAGGAAAAGTGTGGCTTAAAGAATTGTTTATAGTGTGATTTCTAACCTGTTATTTAGTTTTATCAAATAGCTCAATCTTTTAAATCTGGAGCTTCAAGTGTCTATCCAACAACCTTAAAAAAATATTAAGGAGTGGAGAAATGCATGCATTTATATATGTGTGTGCATGTGTGTGTATGTATGTGTGTGTGGATACTTTTCGGGTTTATGAGTATGGGGGTGAGGGGAAAGTAAGAGTTGGAACTCCTAGTTATAATCACTGATACCCTTAGAAAAGATATACCTGATGTCATATAATCCTCAAAGCATTTCTGCAAGGTGTGATCTCTTAAGTTTGTTTTTTTTTTAAATTTTTCATAAGTACTAAAGGTGAAGGCCAGAGACAGTAAGATACTTACTAAATTATAGGCTAAGCTGGAGGGTCTGCCTCCGCCTAGCTTGTGGGCTCTTGCCTTGCGCCTGGTGCAGAAACTGTGCTCAATAAATAGTTGCTGATGATTTTGTTTTCCAGGGTGAAAGTGCCAGTGAGTGATGAGACCTTCATGAAAGATGAGAAAAGACCTTGTGGGATAAAGCAGAAAAGAAAGGGGTTTGCATAATTAATAGTGAAATAAGAAATGACTTTGATTTATATGTCACAACATCTTTCATCCAAGGATTTTGAATTCTTTGACAGTTAGCTCACTTGTCTTTTCACCAATCCTGACAAAATTCTGGGTGTGCGAAGGTACATGTGACCCGGGAAGGTTCAGTAAACAGGCAGTTCAGAGTTGGGGTGCTGCCCTCTCCTGCTCCCTGGGTCTCCTTTCTGCCCCACCCAGTCTTCTGGGCCCCTCAGACTCTTCTCTCCCTCAGGGCAGGCCTGTTTGACTCCTGCTCTACCCCCATCACCTAGCAAAGGATGTCTTTGAGCTCAGCAAGAAAGGTGAACTCAGATTTCACTTCCGGCTCTTAGGAGATGGAGAGAAAACAGCCTAGAAAAAAAGGTGCTGAGGCATTTAGACAAAGCAGATGGGGCCAGCCGCCAATCTGTCTTTTCACAATCAAACCTTCAGTGTGTATTGTGATGCCTAGAAAATGCAGGAAGCTGAGCTGAAAAGAAGCAAGGTCACAGATGAATATTTTGCTAAGCAATTTCATTTGCTTTAATTATCAGTAAAATAGTATAACAATAATTTTAGCCTTCCTTCTAAAGATAAGTTTATGTATATTAGCTTAATATGGTGTCTTGTCAGAATCACAGAGTTAAAGTTAAAGGGAAAGTGACTTTACAGTGATAGTACTTCTCGGAGATTTCCGTGCCCAAAAGGAAGATTTACAGATGTGTAAACCGTGGAAAATTCACATGAGATTCCTCAGCACACCCTTGCCTCTATCCTTCTTGGAAGCTTTTATGAGACACAGAAGTCTTGATTAAATGCAGATGACAAGGTGTCCTGAACTGATTTTTCTCATTTAACAGACTCTCTTGATTTTAGAAGCTCAGTAAGAAACAAGACATAATTGGGTCTGCTTATAATTAGGCATATAGGTATATATTTATTTATTTACTAGTGCCTCTGAAATACTGCTTAATTTTCATTAATGCTGCTGATTTTTTTTTCTTTTTGTAGAACCACATTCTTGTTAATCTTGCTTGGATGCGGTTAATTGCGCTATGTTGATCATTCTGTTTTTACAATCCCAGTGTAGAACTGATTAATTTATGTTTTTCATTGCTTAGGACATCCTCCTCAATGAAAATTCATTGTAATGTCCTGTAATGACCTGATTCATAGTGTACTTTGGGACTGAAAGAATCAAGGATTTGGCTTAGAGGAAGAAATGAAAGGAAGGTGTCTACAAAATTTAGTAGCACAGAGCGATGATGTTTCTAATGACGGACACAAGCTCCCACATTGTGATATAATTATGAGCTTCCATTGGCTTTCTTCATCACTTTCTGCCTCCTCAGAGGCAGATGACAGACTAAGATGACTCTGGTATAGTTAATTGCATTTCTAAACAGCCAGGAAACATAAACAGTGAAGCATCTTTTAATGGACTGTGACATATTGATTCCCCATACATCTCTGGCCACGTCAGGAGTCAGGAGCTAAACCACTGACATATTAGGGCAGCGCAGCTTCCCCCCTCTAATTAAAGTAAATAATATTGTAGGCATTAAAGGCTTAACAGAAAACCAGGACTTTAAATGAATTTGAAGCTTGTAATCAAGCACTCGCTGAAGCAAGTTTCTACACTTGGCTCCAAGGCCTTAGGTCAGATAGCCCTGCCTGACTTCTGATTCCTCCTTGAACTGGGTAGTATCCATGGGCATATATATGAGTAGGTAGACAAGAAATAAATAGAAGTCACTTCCAATTCACAGCATGTCTCCAGCTGCCTTTCTTTTCCCCTTTGCATTCTACTTTCACCCAAGAGGACTGAAGGAGCAAAGAGTAATCATTTTAGAGAATAGAGCAGGCTGATTACAGTATAACCTAAATTGTATCAATCCCCTCTTTTCATTTGTAAAATAATATTTACTATGCTTCAGTATTTTTAACATCCTTCTTCACTCCCATGGTCTTGAGTTTAGTTTAGGCTATTTATTAGTTTATAGACTGCTCTAAGTTCTTAATTGTATTCCATCTTGAGTGATTGGAGGGCCTGTTCTTAACACAGTTTTAAAGGTCTTGAAAAGCAGTCACTGACATGAAGGAATAAATGGATGAACTGAACAAAACTAGGAGGAGAAGAGGGGATCAAAACCCACCACATGCACCAGGGTGAGCTCAGCCATCTTCTCTGTTTCCAGTGAGGGGGGTCAATAGGATCAACCAATGCCTTTCTTCTAAATTAATTAATTACATTACAGTGAAATGACATTATGGTACAGTTGGTTTACACCAGTATGTCTATTTTTAGGGGCTGTAGGTTCAAAGTTCTGCAGATATGTGTTTATGTCACTTTCTTGTCCTCTGGTTTCACTGAGGGATCAGAGGGTGTCCTCAGAAGTAATATGCCAGGAGTGAACCTGTCTGCATTGTAGCTCGCTTGTCTGATAATTTTACACTTCCAGTTGCTTTGTGTTCTCTTTGCGTCTTTGACAATAACCCAAGATAGAAAAATATGTGTTCTAGTATATATTATGCTTATCTCTAGACAGTCATGTCTTTTCCTTCTTAGTGTTTAAGAAGTAGAGGGGAGAGAGAAATGGCTTATACTTTGAGGATGGTTCCTTTGGGCCAGGTACTGTGCTAAATACTCCACGGGCAATTTATAGCTTTACTGTCACATAATCTCCACTTCACACATGCAGACACAGAGGCAAGGGCAGGTGAGGGAGCAGTTCTGGGTCACATGGTTGGTGGAAGATGGGGTGGGGGTTGCTTTGTGCAGCTCCCCTCTCTCGCCAGCACCCTGAGAGCCAGCTCGATGGTTTACCAGGTGCTCAGAGAGATGATATCTAGAAGCACAGGAAGCATCTCAACTCTGTGGAGAAAAAAATCTGTTAGCCGAAGACACTGAGGCCTTCATGGCCTTCTTTGAAGGTTGAGAATAAATGTGCTGAACTCTCCTGCATGACACTAATGACTGGGCTGCTGAACACCACCAAGCTATTATTGTTTTCCAGGATAACACCTGGCTAGTTCTTTCTCTCCTTTACTTTCAGGCTAATAATTAGATTTAAATCTCTGACAGTCCTCTAACCACCCCTCTAGGGGGTCCTAGGTTTCTTTACTATCGCTTGCAAAGATTTCATTTTAAAAAACGGCCTTTGAAACTGTAAGTTACACTCAGCAACAGCTTAAAAAAATTCTATTATCTCACTGAGTCTTCTGAAGAACACATGCTGCTCTCTCCTCACCTTGAGAGCGCAACCCTTATTTTTATCTCCAACTTGAAGAATAAAATGCTCAGGAGGACCAGAGATGGTACAGTCATAAAATGTTGTTTTCCTCAGCACCCAGCACTGCCAGGATCGTTGGATGGTCTCCAGGCCTTTGCAATGTGTTGACTCAGAAATTATGTTTTTGTTTTTGTTTTTAAAATAAATTCATCTTCTATATGTAGTGAGAATTACTGTGGTGGCTTTGCTTCTCAGAGGGAAAATAAAGAACTGCTCTTTATAGGAATAAATGAATCTCCAATCTGTGCCGGGTTGCTAAGAGCAAGGCATTCAGAGGCATAGTTTGGCATAGAACTGTTTATCCACCTTCGCTCTGCTCTCCTCAGACACCCACACTGATTTGTGACAGCAATGGAGAGGTTGTGATCGTTGAAAGCAGCTTTTCTCCATGTGAGGTTACCTGAACCAAACGGGGCCCTTTAAACCCTTTGAGGAACCAGACAGGTCATAGAAATAAGTAACTAGCTCAGGTGAGGATGCTGGCCTCATTAACACATGTTAAAGCACCTGAGTGGCCTCCCAAGGGACCCAGTCACTCAAGAAAAATCTTTCTTAGACCTTTTCATCACTTTGCATTATGATGCCTGTGGAAAATCCCAGTTGCTTTTGAGGAGGAAGGCAAAACACTTGTTGATTTCACTTCTAAATCTAGTCTGATCATACGGAACGAAAAAATGATTCATGCCAGGCGGTCTAAGGATGTGATTTGGTACCTATTCCAGTCAAACCCTTTTGCCAAATATTTTCCAGGAGACTTTTTAATACTTTCCCAGAGACATAAAGATACACAAGAGCACTTAATTTTACTAAATGCGATGCTTCTGAAAAAAAAACCAAAAAAAAACCAAACCAATTTTGTGTAATTTCAAACACAGTTCTTTCAGACAATTAATGAATGTTCTAAAAGCTACCAAACAGCTTAAAGCATAAAGACTCCATAATTTTCCGACAACTTTCTTTGAATGAAAGCGAGAACACCAATATTGATGCTTTCAAATATATTCCTGCATAGAATCCAGGACAATATTTTCAGTTTCATTTCAGAATAGATGTTACTGGGATAATCCCTTTGATAGCTAGGCACATAGCTAAATATATAAGGAGACACAGGCTCTACTGAAATCAGAATAACCAAATTTTTAAAAATCTAAGCTATAAGCCTAATCAATGCTGTCTAGAGAACTGAACACTTGAAAACACTGCAGTGAAGAAAGGTTTCTTCAGGTAACCAAATATATGTACCCTCTAACCTATAAGAATGAGGCTTATGAACATAGTAGTCTAAAATTGTCTGGTTGTACAAGGGGTGGAACTCCTGGGAGAGTGAGAAGCCTTCCTAGAAGTGCTCCTAGGAGGCAGGGTTGGAGGCAATCCACCATGGGTTCTTACCCAGTGGAGTGGAGCAGCTTTTCCCACAATTGCAAGAGATAAAGGTATATATAGTGGTGGGTAGTCAAATCTTCTAGAACTTTCTGGTTGCCCCTAGCTTGAAAGATATATTTTCCTCACAGAATCTGTTATCTATACTATGAAGAGTATGACCACAAAAATTGACTTCACCTATAATGCAACTTCAATACACTTCAAGAACAATGTTTTTTTAAACAATGTTTCTTAATCATGCTATTTTAATTCTTAATTAAAGATCATATTTTGTTCAACCTCATAAGCCAGACATTTATTCAATAAACATTAGACAGATGAGAAAAAAACAATATTTTTAATAAAAATGACTAAAATGTCTTTACAGACTGATCTAATGAGCAAAGTTACTATTTATTTTAAAAATAAGTAAAAGGTTTTCATGGACTCATATTTTAAACAAATACACTTGTACTTGGCAAGTAAACTGTTTGGGATGTCTATCTGCTTATGTGTTGTCAGTTTAACCTTGAAGAATTTTACAGGCCATTCAAAGATGAAGCAAAAGTGGTAGCTGTCTTTTTTGGAACTCAGGTCTTTGATCAAATAAAATTATTTTAAGGAGAAGATCTCAGTATTTAGTACCATCTCATGGTATTACAATGAAATAGAATGATAGCAGAGGTCTTGAACTCTGCAAAATACTCATAAGATTGACTTTACATTGCGATTTTCAGACTTATAAATTATTTATTTCCAAGTTGAGCAACTACCAATCATCTCTTAACATTCAATATTGGGGAAAAGATACATAATTCTCCATATCTGGCTACTACCAGAGCTGAAAAGTTGCTGCTTTCCAATCAAATGACTAATAAATAAATGATAGCTAAACAAATGAAGTGCTAATAACTAACCCACTATCGCTTCTATGCAGTCTGTAGCACTGTCTTCAACACTAATCAATCCAATCATTTATACCTTAGAGTTAAACAATCACTTCCCACTGATTTGATGAATGGGTACTTGATGATGGGTACTTAAGTATGAAACTAAACATTGTGTGTTAACGCTGGGGGTAGAGTTCCAGTAACACCAAACTGTATCAATAGTGCTTAAATCTCTGAGTTACCAGTGAAATCATGTTCTATGTGGACGGTGTTACCATAATCCATTATTTTCAAAAGCTGTCAAACTTGAAGCTTTGAGCTAGAGAGGTGCTGAACAAAGTGAAATCCTGTTGCCTTTGGAAGCCTACACCTCTGTGGGAGTTCTAATCAGGTTGAGTACAGTTCTGTGCCACATAGAACAGCTTTCAGTGCAGGAGGTAAGCCATTAAATGCTTTCTGAACTCCATTAGTTACTCCTGCTGAGAGTGAGAAAGTTCTCATAAATGCATAAAAATTAAATTGCTTAAGAGGTAAAGAATGAGACGGTATTTTGCTGCCAAATATTATTTTCTGCTCAAATGGGCTACAATCACACATATAATGTGAAATCAGAGTACATACCTGCGAGGAATGCAGTACTAAGGATCCCTTGCCGGAAAATCTAATGACATCTTGTTATCTGGTTAACAATTCCTGATTTGGCTTCAGGCAAATGTCCCTTCTGTCCCCACCCACATCCCAGATGGAGCCCACATTCCAGCTAGGCAAGGAATGCTGGCAGGTCCAGCATTCACCCAGGTGCAATCTGGGGTGGACAGGACTATTGGGAAAGAGAGATGCACTCTCTTTTTACCCCTCTGCTTACCCTGAATTGGGAAATGGGTCTAGGTCTGTAATCAGGAATGTTGCCATCTTGCACAACCTGTAAAGGCAGGCAACAAGGAGCGTGAGACTGACAGCCAGCAAGACAGTGAATCCTGATGACAATGTCTAGAGGTCCAACATCCAGTTGCTCAGGTGGATTTAGCTAATAAAAACCATTAGCTAATAAAACCCATTCTTCTGAGGTTAAATTCTTCACTCTTAAATTCTTATCTCATTCTACAAATAGGAGGAGTTGAAGAGACAGGTCAGTGGTTTGTCCAGGTCCTCTGCTAGTATAGCCAGGATGAGCACCTACACCTGCATTTCCATGTCATGTTTGTACTAGACCATGGGAAAAATAAACACACTGAACTTGTTTAAAATATTCAATTAAACCTTTGTTTCAATTAATGGTTTACCTAGTGGATGTTTTACTTTAAGAAAGGGTTTATAAATCAACTATTTTGAGTCATCGTTACACAGAATATTGACAACCTGGAAATACGTTAATACAATACATTCCTAAGAAATGTGCTTGTGTTCTGCTATTACAGTAATAGAAATAACCCAACAAAATAGCTTAAAATGTTTTATTAAGTATATATAATATTACAGGGTAATATTTACAAAGTTATGTTTTTTAAATAAAAAAGTACCTTGGCAAAGATTGCAGATATTCAAAGCTTCAAACAGTGATAAATTGATTTAATACATATAAAAAAAACCTTTAACGGTAACACAGCTGTAAAACAACTTTGGTCTTTAAATCACTGCAAAAAATGGCTACTGACAAATAGCACACCTTTAATTGCTATGGAAAAAGCCCCCAAGAGAGGATCTTGCACATAGCAACAGTGGAGTTTTCTTTATTTAGAATGGTTAATGGATATTTATACGGTGTGGGATCTAATTCTCAACAATGGCTTTTTGTAAATAATACTCCGGCAAATAAAAAACAAAAATGTTTTCCTTCTCACCAACTATGTTAACAACACTTTTAAGATTTCACTGATGTTGTCTTACAGAGAAGCTTATTACAAATGCCCTCTTTTTATTTATTTATTTTTCCAAAAGGCGAAATGTAATGGAAAGCTTGTCTTAAATGATAAGAGCTGTCAAAATCCAGATGCAGGAAAACTTCCTGTTCACTGCTCTTCTCTTATAAGTTAACTGGATTATCCCTATTAATCACTGAAAATGACAAAACAAAGGACCCCTGTGGGCGATGGCCGTTAGTGATTTTTGAAAATGTGACAAATTAAAACTAATATTTCTAAACAAATTCTCCATCAAATAAAACACAATAAAAAGATAAAGGTTGCCCAAAATCATTTCTCCAGTTTCCAATGACAGGTAAATAAAGAGGTACATATTTCATACATACACAAGATTTCCAGTTCTGAATACCCATTTTAGGACAAGAAAAATCTATAAGGTGATACAGAGCTTAATTTTTATTAATGAGATGAAGTAGTAAAACTTATCACTTTTTGAGCTTTATTAACTCAAACCACAATTTGGTTGGTCACTTACAAAATTGACAACAGCATCCTAAAAAAGAGCAATACTCTCAATTAGGGGGTATCCCCATTACTTTAGTCCTCACATTCTCAGAAATTTAAACAGATGGATCTGAGTTATTCTGGTGAAAAAAATCATCACCTTTTAAGGTTTTCAGAACACATGAAATTTGTCAAAAGAAGAAAACTCTCTAGCTCACCCTGTTAAAAATAGTGGGGAATCTACTATTTCATATAGTCAATTCTCAATTATCAAACTTTTATACTAAGCAGCTAATATATGCAAAACACTGTTGGAAAAGAAAGGAAGGGAAAAAAAAGAGAAAGCTCTTGCTAAGGAGGAATTTTTAAACTGAGCAAGAAAAGGCAAACAAATAATAAAACTCAGAAAAGTTCTGCAGAGACATAAAGTACTGGGAGAGGTAAGCGATGAAAAAAGGCAGCTAAACAAATGGGATAGACTGCAAAAGAGAGCCAGTGGGGGAGGAAGGACAGAAAGACCATGTTCTGAAGGCAAGAGTAAATTTGATTTGGTCAAACAGGTTGGAAAGAATGCTGTGTGTAAGACATAGGGTGTCGCTCTGAGTACATACAATAAAGTAAGTTGAATGGAAGAATAAGTCACAAAAGTTGGGATCAGTGAGGGAAAAAAGCAGACGCACAGTGGGAGGTGCAGATACATGAAGCTCACACATCATTAGCAATTTTAATTTGCTGTGACAGAAAACTGGGAGCTATTACAAGTCCGATTGATAGAGAATGAGCTGGCCCAATGATGCCCAAGTAAGAGGGCTCCTGTTGCTGTGGTCCCTTTTCCAGAGAAGTTGACAACTGGTAAGAGCAAGAACTGATTTCATCTGGTATTTCCCTGGCTACCTCTGAGAGTTGTCTAGGGCAGTGAATGCCTCAAAGGTAGGCAGCATTAAGGGAACACAAAGGATAGAGAAGTTCAGAAGACTGAACTCCAAATAAATGAGAATGTACTACATATTAAAAGGTAAACTTTAGTTTATAAAAGAGTTTACTATAAAGGGTTTCATAACTGATCTTTTCTTAATAGAGAGTAAGAATTTATTTTTTTTCAAGTTCATCTGTTATTTCCCTCCTTTCATCAAAGTTGATTTGTAAAGTAACAAATAATATTAGTAAAATATAAATATTTTATGAAGGAAAAAGAGCAATAGGAATCATCCAATGATTATAAAGGAATATAGCCCCCTCTACACATACTATTATTTTGGCCAGCAACACAACTAGGGAAGAAATCTTTTTTACTTTTCTTTTTCAAGAAGAGTTGTCCATATTGTGTGTTCAGTTTTCTGAGTAACATCAGCAGGTGATAAATTTAGGCTTGCCATGGGCAAACCTCTTGGACCCATCATGAGATATGACAGTTAATTAGGAATAAAAGAGGCACATGGGAACACTCAGTGGACTAAGAAGTAACTATTAGTAATGCAACTACAAATAGGAATGTCTTATTATTACACAAATAGGAAGAATATTTAGTATTTTTAGAGGATATTGGTGAGCAGTCAAAAACTGGGCAAATTATCTCTAAGTTTTTAGTTTTAAATGATCAAATATTTGCATCAAATATAATTCCACCCAATAAAGATCTTTGTTTTTAAATGTTTTTACTAAAAGCATGAAATTAACATTTGCTCTCCTGTAGGTACCCCACTTTTGTCCATACAGAAGATGCCTGTGCCTATCTTGTACATGAGCACATACGAACACACACCCACAAAGGAGGAAAACGAGTGCTAATAATCTAAAAGTACTCCAGGCGATCACAACTGTCAGAATGTTAATTTTCTTCTAAAGGGGTAGGAAACGTGGGGGTTTTGATTTACCTTTCAATCTTAGAGTAAGGGGAGTACGAGGCAGGACTACAGGAGGAAGGTGATGAGTGTTTATCATGCAACATAGATACAACAGTAAGAAAACCACCCTTGCAAGGGCTGGCCCATTGGCCTGACGGTGACACACATTATGTTGCCATGCAGAAGACTCATAGTTCAAATCTCAATCTTGGTTTTTCATGCCCCAGATCAGAAAAGAAGTGAAGAAACTTTATAGATTGTGCCTTCAAATCAGAGGAAGGGAATACATATGTTACAACCATCGCTACTTTTGCTGAAAAGTGAACATAGTTCTTTGAGAACAAATCTGGCTCCTTTCTGCAATGATGCTACTGTGTCACTGGACCAAGTTCAAAGAGGAGAAAAGGTTCTACATCTTGTACAGCAGAAGCAAATAACAGGAGGACGAGACAGGCTTTACAGGGTTGTGCGAATAAAAGAAAAACACATCCATTGATAAAATTACCCTAAAAATCTGCAAAGGATCTGTTACACTGTAAGTAGAAGGAAGAATGGGGAAGGCAACCCCCAGGAAGGAAGACCATGACCTTTAATTTGGTCATATCATATAAGGGCAACATACAAGATGTTCCCAACCAAATTCCTGTCCATGCTTAAGAAGCTATTTCTTTGACCCGGGAATGGCAGACACATTACTCAGCTAACACTATAGTAATGAAAGCTGTTGCAAATCTGAGTTTGCTAAGTTTCACTGGAAGCTGCTGTTTCTCACAGATATCTCTGTGTTATTACTTGGTCAGGTAATTCTCACCTTGAACCAATTTACTTTTGTGGCTCAGAGTCAAAGGGTCTATGATCTGAGAGGCATCCTTCTTGGGAGTTGCCCACTCTAATTTTGCCCCTAATTGAGTAAAAATAACAACAAAAAACTGGATCTCAATTGGGCACACACCACAGATTGTAATTCTTTTATTAACTAAATTACAGATGCTTTGAATAAAAACTTAACTGTAACAATCATTTAAGGGTCAATGACTTATATTCTCCCACAGATGAATACCAATTATGTTTCTTGTTTTCTTCTCTTGAACAGTGAATCAAGGCCATGGTGCTTAGACACAAGTGTACTCCTTTCATGTCTTACTAATCTCCAAATCGGAGTCCCATCACTTCACTTCAGTTACTCTGAAAAATTGAAAAATGAACATAAAATTGTAATTCATGTCTATTATCTGTGCATTAACAGGTTGATGCATTTTTGAAAGTTGGAACTGTCTCAGATATACAGTATCTAAAAGTTAGGAAAAGTATTTAATCTTATATTTACAATAATCAGATATAAATCAGACAAATCACTAGTCTTTTTAGTTCCAGCAAGTAAAAGGCCAATGCCAAATGAAAATGAAAATCAACTAAGTCTGATAATCTCCATGTTCTCGGTTAGTTGAAGAAAAGCCAAGGAGAGGTTGATTTTTCAAAGCAAAAGATATCAACCCTAGAAGAATATTCTATCACATTTACTTTAGATAATTCATTAATGCAAGTAAAATAAACCTGATTCGGTGTGGTTCTGGGTGGGGCTGTGTTGGACCTCATTGACTGACAAAACAGATGCAGTGTGAGCATCAAGCTGTTGTCAATAGGAAGACATTTCTAACAAAACTAACAAATTCTGAACAACTAATTCTTGTCAAAGTTAAGATAATGAAAGGTTCATATATATTCACATGCCATGAACACACAAAGGCAGCCTTATAAAGTGTCTCCTTATATAGTAGATCAAACAGAAATTATATCTTCAGGAAAATGAACAAAGGAAAAAGCACTCAACATTTTTACATTGATTTTCTAACAATGAAGACAAGGAGTCTAGTTTCTTCTTACAAGTACAGGAGAATGATGCCACAGTAGAAAAAGGAAAGAGCAAATAAATTTAAAAATAGTACATGAGAATGTAAACATAGGCAAACCATGCCACAATCCAGGTACCAATTATTTTTTTAATGCTATGTAATTTGTTCCTATTAACTACAATTTTTTTTTCCAAAGGGCAGTGGCAAGTTCAACAAAAACGCATTGTTGCAAAAAAAGCTGTGATAAAAGCACAGAAAAGGATCATTTGGTGATTTCTTGCTGAACACAAACCTAAGCATGCTTTAAACCTAGTTCATTGATCTAAACATGTTTTAAACTTAGTTAACCAACACACAACTGGCATGTTTTTAATCTTATTCAAAATTAATTGTACTCAAGGGAATATGACCTCTTGGGTTAAAGGCTGCTCTTTGCTATAAAGGAAAGCAGGTAGGTCACAGACTTTAAAACAGTAAGATAGAAAGTAAACTATTTACACAATAAAGGAATGACTACAGATCAAAGGTATGAAAATATTTTTGATGAATTAAAAACACTGTTATAATGCTAACAGAGCTGAAGAATCACAGCAGATTCAAATAAAATCAAAGTGATTACTCATGGCACGCAATATCTCAGATTGCTTTATCTTTTAGAAATAACAAATACATGTCTTTGAAACATTCAATAAAAGTTAAGAGTTAAAAGCTCAGTATTCCAAACTAAAAAGTAGAAATTCAAATTATTGAACATATTTCTTTTTCTTTTTAAAAAAATCTACCAAAAGGTTATAATCAATTCCTGCTTGGGAAAGCAGAGATATTAAGTCCCTGTGGGCTGAAACCAAAAATCAACAACACAAGCACAAAAGAACTGCAAAGATGATAAAGATTTGGGCCAGTTTACCTATGTGTCTTATAAAAAGGATTTGAAAATTACAGTCACCTGGCACTACATCTGGAAAATGTTTTTTTCACAAAATGTAAACTGCTCTTTGCTATGAGCCATATGACTGGAGAGTATGATTAGTGATAGCCTGCAGTTTTTATATGACTAAGTTCTGCAATTTTTACCAGAGTAAATTTCAATTTCATAAATTAAGAAATGTGAATCTTTATGATTGGACAGAATACCTTTTATTAAAAAAAAATCATACTTTCAGAAGTTGTTTTATTTCATTCTTTTCATTGTCCATATTTTAACAAATTTATAACTGTAGGTACATCTTATACTTACCATCATTCATCATTCCTTTTGGTTCTTTAAATGCTAAGAATTAGTAACAAGTCAAGCAGACAGTTAGTAGGGTTATAAAATTAGAGGTCACTTCTAAATAAATAAATATGCACTAACATCATGCCAACTATTCCACAGTCACAGAGCCAAATTAAGTTTAAGGCTCCTTTTGATTACAAAAGCATTTCTGTGAATCATATCCACAGCCTCCACAAAGGAAACAAAGTCAGTTGGGAATAGAATCCAAATTTAGGCAAAAAGCAAGTAAGATATTTTGGTCTCACTTCATGCTAAGACCCTATTTCTTTCTGGAATTTATAAATTAGAAACTGAAATGAATTGAGATGCTTCTCTGCAGGTATGTTACTGTTCATCTTGGCCAATATAAAAAGGCAGTGGTCCCCTCACCCAAGTATCACTTGACTAGTGCAAGCTATATGGGTGACACAGAACAGTGAGTGGATTTTTTCAGAGGTGAGAACATAACAAAAGTAGTACTCTTAATTCTTGATGAGTAATCAAGAAAAGACTGATCAAGATAAGAAAAATATTAGAATCTTCCCAAGCCATAGATGGATTTTTCTCACTGCTTGGGCCAGTTCAAATTATGATCTGGTAATGGATCAAGAAGAATATACAAGTTTGTAATAACCACATACCATTAAGGGGTTCCTCTACAGCTTTCTGGAAAATATTTAAAATATATTTACATAATAGAATCTTATTTCATGTCCTTTTATACTAAAATTTATATATGCTAACATTTAAACTATATAGCAAGCATGAATCCTATAGTCTAAAAATAAAAAATAAGACAGCAAAGGTCAAAAAAGCAAAGCTTGCCAAGTCTACTTAATAGCTTAATAATAACTGCATTATTCTCCTAGTATTCTCTATGCAGAATTTCCCATGCCATCCTACCTATGTTCAAGTGCAGACATAAATAGCAACATAATAAATAATAAACAGCACAGTTAAATAAGAGAGAAAAGTAGAATCATTTTCAGTCATGCAAATTGAACTTATTTACAGAGAAAGAAAATGTATTAGGACCTTAAGACCTAATGATTGAATTATATCTAACAGAGGCATGTTAATAACTGTTGGCTAGCTGTGACCAATGCAGCTATTAACACCAGTCTTTTTTGAATAATCATCTTTGGCAAGGTACACATCCCTTGACTATTAGTTGTGTCTGTTGAGGCTTGTTGGATTTAGGAGCAGATGTAATTTCCACTTCCTACTACAAACAGGAGTCTTGCTTTTGGCTTTCCAAATAGAACCATTATTAATCCTTTATAGGGAAATGAGTAAAATATAGTTTTTTTTAATAGATCTTTTCATAAAATAACTCATGAGTCTATCACCAGGACAACTCTCTGTACATATTTTTTCTTCCACCTACCTCCCATCTACCCCTTATTTTACCACCTAAATTTTTTTCCTTTCTTGGGATTTTCTCAGATCACTTATTAAGGTTTCCAAGATACAATAGTCCCACCTTATATGTGGTTATGCTTTCCATGGTTCAGTATCTGTGATTAACCATGGTAGAAAAAAATGACATTTAAGAAATTTCATGAGATCACATTTACATAACATTACTTTTATTAAAAATATAAACTTTTATTGTAGTATAGTGCTATAATTATTCTATTTTATTAACCTTCCACTGTCCTCCTTTATAAGTTAAAATTAGATATGTAGGTAAAGGAAAAAAAAAAACCACAGTATATATAGGGTTCAGTCCTATCTGTACTTTCAGGTACCCATTGAGGGTCCTATAAAGTATCCACCATGTATTATGGAAGGCAACCAAAAGAACATGACTGCCCGTTGGCCTGTAAACTTGAGACAGGCAATCAGGCTCCTTCCTACCTTACCTCTGCAGGAATATACATTTTACTTGCCTCCCTAGCTCCCAGAATCTGGCTAAGGATAGAACCTAAATATGCTGCAAAGACCTATGGCTGTTGAGTATGATTCAAATCAGTTAAGTTCTCTGAATAAAATTTTAAGATTTAGGGGACATAGAAAACAGCCCTAAACAAATATGTGTCCAACATAGGAGTGTCCGTCTGTCCGTCTGTCTATCTATCTATACAAATATTCACAGAACTAAAGGGAGATATATATACTAACACATTAATAGCAGAGACTGTCACACCTTACATAAATAGATCTTTTGAACAGAAAATCATTAAGAAAACATCAGTTTTAAATGATACACTAGACCCATTGGCTATAACAGATATATAAAGACCATTCCACAAAAAAAGTAGCAGAATGTACAGTCTTCTCATCTGAATCATTCTTAAGAAGAAATGACACAAAAAATTTAAGAAAAATTCAAGAAATTTAAGAAAATAAAAATCATCTCAAACATCTTTTCTGAATATAATGGTATGATGTTAGAAATTCAGTACCAGAAGAAAGTGAGAAAACTACAAATATGTGGAGCTCAAACAGTACACTCCTGCTGTACAACAACTGGGTCACTAAAAATATCAAGGGGAAAAAAATCTACAGACAAGTGAAAATACTATATACCAAAGTCTTTGGGATGCAGCAAAAGTAGTGCTAAGAGGAGTTATATAGCAATACAGACTTGTCTCTAGAGAAAATATCTCAAATAAACAATGTAACTTTATAGTTAAAGGAATCAGAAAAAGAAAAACAAACAAAGGTCAATGTCAGTGGAAGGAAAGAAATAACAAAAATCAAATAAAACAAATAGAAACCAAATAAAAAGAATAAATAAAATAGAAGCCAAAAATAAATAAATAAATAAAATGAAGAAATGGCTTTTTTGAAAAAAAATCAAGAAAACTGAAACACCTTTGGTTACATTCATTAACTAAAGGGAGAAAAAACTCAAATCAATAATATTATAAATGAAAGAGAAGTTACACTAGACACCAGAAAAGTACAAAGGATTGTAAGGACAACTATGAACATATGTCTGCCAACAAATTGAACACCCTAAAAGAAATGAATAAATTCCTTTAATTGTACAATATCCAAATACTAAAACATAAAGAAACAGAAGATCTGAACAGATTGTACAGATAATAAAATAGTTCATATAATAAAACACTACTATTATTTAAAATAAATATTTTAAATAATATTTAAAATTATTCACCACTATTATTTAAAATAAAATTGGAAGTACTAGCAAGAGCAAATAGGCAAAAATCTAAAAGAATCAAAGGTTAACTAGATTGGAAGGAAGAAGTAAAGCTGTCATTATAATCAGATGAAATATTTTACATAGAAAACCCTAAAGATTTCTCTGAAAAACAATTAGAGATAATGAACAAATACAATAAAGTTGCAGTTCAAAAAATAAAAATACAAAAACATATGTTGAATTAGTAGAAAAAGGAATAAAAAACATAAATACCATTTACAGTCACATCAAAAATAATAAAATATTTAAGCATGGATTTAACCAAGGACGCAAATGAACTATACTCTGGAAACTATGAAACCATTGGGAGAAACTGAAGAAGCCACAAAGAAATGGAAAGTTATTGCATGCTCATGAGTGAAAAAATTAGCTTTATTGAAATAGCCCCTTTACCTAAAGCAATATACAAATTAAAAAATAGGTACACAAATTAAAGCAATATACCTATTACACTGACATTTTTCACATAAGTATAACAACAAAAATCCTATCATCTGTAATGAACCACAAAAAAAATCTTAAAAACCAAAACAATCTTGAGAGAAAAAAATCAAGAATGGTGGTATCATGTTCCCTGAATTCAAACAAAACCATATAGCTCTAAAGTATGGCAATGGAATGAGACAGGCACATGAATCAAGAACCCAGAAATAATCCCACAAATAATCATAGCAAAGGAGCTGGAAGCTTGCAATAGAGAAAGAAAAATATCTTCAATAAACGATGCTGGGAAAATTATAAACAGTCACATGCAAAAGAGTGAAACTAGGTTACTAGTTTACACCATGTCAAAAAAAAAATTCCTATTGGTTAAGGGTTTAAATATAATATCTGAAAACAAAATACACAGAAGGAAATACAGGTGATAAGTTCTTTCACATTGACCTTCATAAGTGTCTTTGTCAATTTGTCTCCAACAGGAAAGGAAATAAAAGAAAGCATAAACATATGAGACTACACAAAACTCAAAGGCCCCTGCAGAACAAAAGAAATCATAGAGACAAAAAGATAGCCTAAGGAATGGGAGAAAATACCTGCTGAATATACATTAGACGAGGGGTTAATATCCAAAATACATAAGCAAATCAACAGTAATAGAATTACAACTTGATCAAACAAATGGGCAAATAATCTTTTCACCAAACACAGACAGATGGCCGATAGACACAAGAAAAGGTGTTCATCGATTATCATTAGGGAAATGCAAATCAGAATTACAGTGAGATTTTACCTTACGGATAAAGAAAATGTGGTATATACACATATGGAATACTATCTAGATATTTTTTAAAAAAGATGAACTCTTGCCATTTGTGAGAACATGGATAGATCCTGGGAAGATTACGTTAAGTGAAATAAGTGAGGGGAAAGACAAATGTCATGATTTCATGGATTGTAGAATATAAAAAAAGAAAGCAAATCTAAAAACAAAACAAATTCTTAGGGACTGACTCTTGAATAGTGGGTCTCAAGGGGGAAGAGAATGGTGGCGGTGGAATGAGTCGAGAGGGTTCATTGGTGGTGAGTGGCAAGTAGACAATTGGCACATAGAGTTGATAAGGTGTGAAGCTGTATATATGAAATTTATATGGTCTTGTAAGCTAAAATTATATCTAAGAAAAAAGACAAAAATTCCCCAAAAAACTAACTAAAGCTTTTATATAACTTTTAATATTCGTGAGGTGGGTGTAGAAAACTACTTATTTTGTGATCACCGAGAAAAGCCTCTATGTACACTCCCTGACTATTTTCCAAAGGTCACCGACCATATGGAATGGGTACTTTTTCCTTAGGTAGCCTCTTGCCCTCCACAAATAAGAGCCAAAATCAGATTACACCGACATTGTGATCCAACAACTTACCCTTACCATGGATAAGGAGGGACTACTGTATAATGAAAAACGACAGTATAATTTGGAAGAAAAAATACTTATAAAATGGGGGGAAAGGAAATGAATCATAATTCAGTACAGATATTTTCAGCAATGTTTACATTTACTTGATAGACCATTATTTTGATGAAACTATTAATATTAATCAATTAAATAGACATCTCTCTTCCTCATTTTAAGCCTGAAGTATTTTGTATAGGCACATCAAGTGGAACAAGTGAGGCACCTCAGAATTGGTTCCCTTTACCAGAGATAATGGCCATCACTCCTACACACAAACTTTTCAGATCTGGGTGTTAGAAGATAGCACAATCTTAAAGAATCATTCATTCTGTCTCATTGTCACTAAATGAACAAACACAGGTTTTAAAAAAGAATTGGATCTATTCATGCAAAGGCCATGAAATGACGTCAGTGTGCTTTTAAATTGACATTAAACAGATAGCAAAAGAGTTCAGTATCTCAATTACCATTTCTCAGTCTACACATCAAATGATCATTTCCAATTCATTAAGAAATTTTAACTTACCCTAGGAGGTTGTATAGATTTCTGATTGGAAGCTGATGCAATTAAAAAATAAGAAAATGAATTAATAAATGAGAAAAATTAAGGCAATGTAATGTATAAGGCAAAATGATCAAGGTTAAAACTAGTGGTAACAGAAATTCTACTGTAAAAGCTCCAGTCTAAACTACTTAAAATAAAGAACTCTCTTGATTATATGCATTTATAGTATAAAATGCAAATAATCTACCTATATCATATATATATCAAATATATATAATATATCAAACACAAGTTCTCTCATTCATGCATGCATACCCACATATTTACCCCTCATCACCACTCCCATCTCCCACCATCCCCTCCCCTACAGTCAATCAACCACTTGATAATACTTCTTGGTTGTCATTTACTGATCCCCATGGTAAACTCCACATCCCTCCCTACTTCCACCCAGCTAGAATGTGGAGAGAATGTGGCAATAACAAAATCCAGCTCTACTTTGTTGTCCACCCTTAGTTCATTGTTCTTGTTTTTTGTGACCCAGTCTTTCCCTCTCTTTTTCATCCTTCCTGCTTTCAAAGGCTTCAAACAGCTAACAACCTAAAAAAAAATATTCCGGTCCCTTTAGTTTGCATAATTATTCTAGGGGGTTAGTTTTAGTTTCAATCAAGTTCTTTACTATGTATTCCTTCTTACTTTTCCAAGTTACCCTTTTTACTGCTCCTGATGAATTGGTTAATGGAGATAAAGGATTATGGAGTATAGAGAAAGTGACAAAAGGGCAAAGAACTACTCTAGTTGTGTAGGGAAGGAAAAAGAAATTTCTCACAAAAATCATATCTTGGTCCCAAAGCAGCTAAAACTATTTCTAAACATCTGTGGAATCAGAATTCTACAAATACAAAAACAGCAAGATGCAACATACTGGAATCACTTTGTGGGAGAAGGGTGCTTCTACTAGACAGAAGAGCTAATTCCACTGCCTGTGGGTTGGATGCTAGCGCTGGATTTGCTCATGAGCATATTGAGACACATCCCCAGAACTGCTCTAGTATTTGTGTAGTTTACTTAACTGCTCTAGTATTTGTGTAGTTTACTTACTACCATTCATCCATATTTACTCTATCAAGAGTTCAGAGTTAATAGGAAATGGGAGTAAAACTTGATTCAAGAACTCTCTCAGAGAAAATGACAACTGACTAGCCTGAGAATCTTTTCCTGTCAGCTGGAATATGATGAGGTAAAACAGGAAGAGGGCCAGAAAGTTGGTGATGGGAAATGAAGGTAAAAAGGAGATTGAATATAAGCAAGGAGAAGCTCAAAACTCAAAATCGTAGGTAAGAAAAGCTAACAGTAAAAAAACATGAAAAGGTTAAAAAGCAAGGACATTAAAAAGAGGACAAACTAATTAGTTAGTAAGTAAAGTCCCAAGTAACTATAACAAGTCAGGGTATCTTATTATAAAGAGGAGTCTTATTATAGAGAAGGCAACACAAAGACTTGAGCTTTTAGATGTATTGGAACACTGCAATTTCTAAACTCCCTTTTGTCCCACTTTCTGGGAGGTCCTGTTGTGTGTCTGCTCTCATGAGAGTCCTATCTCCTTTAGAGTTACATGGTGCTTATTGGAGGCACCTGGGTCATGGTTTGGTCCTTGCAACCAAACAAGAAGGAAACCTCCTTTTAAAGTACTATGGAAATGGGTTGGGAATATGAGTGAGTTCTATTTAGCAGACTCCCAAATAAACCAAGCTAAATTACAGAGCTTTATTAGGGACCAGCACAATAGTCACTTACGTATACAACTTACTTCATCTACACCATGACCTGTATCTATATTCTATCAAGGAAAAGAAACCGACCCACTAGCTGTATTTCTGTTCGGTTATATGAAAGGTCAGAGGCAAGCTTTTAGAGTTAAATTTTTCAGCTCATAAATTGGTTTATTGGAAGAACTGTCTAGTCACTTCTTTTCTGTCCTAATGATGTGTAAAGAACAATTTCTGAGTTCTAATTCTCAGGTCTAAGAAATGTCACATTTGGCTAGTGACAAAAAAAAAAAAGAAATCTACAAAGAAAAGTGATTCAAATTGACACCAGTTAGCTAATAATATAAAACACTACATTCTAAAACCAAACAGTACAGCATTTTGCAGAAGTTAATACTCTCCAATAGGTATATGGTCTATATCACAAGTGACTACAATTTATATGCTGACACCTTTGGCCAAAAGCAGTGATAGCTGTATATGAGCTCACTTGCAATACTTCTTGATTTGTTCTCTTCTCCCCGAAGCACTTAATCACATGCCATTAATATATTTGTGGGTTTTAAATTTTCAAGACTACTTCTGTGTACTGATGCCAAGTTAATCTCTCACCAAGAAGAGGCAAGAAAGCACTGCTGAATTACATGTATATATTCACACATTCCATGTTATTTTGAAGTATCTGAGATGATATGGTAAATATGGTTTCTGACGGCTTCTAGCTTGATTTGTATTAAAATATGAATCCTCTACCCTTATACTGAACTAACTGGTATTGTCTTTAAAAGCATGAACAAGTACTGACCCTTATCAACACCCTATACAGCAAGGCCAACTATAGTGAGTTTTAGTTAGTTCCCTTTATTCTTCTGTATTCTTTCATTATTATTCCTAAGCCCTGATTTCATTTTATAAAATTTAAATGCACCCAGTAAGAAATTAAAAAAAAAAAATCCAACACAGTTTAAAAAGACCATAAAAAATAAAAGTTAAAATTTTACTTTTTAAAGTAACAATTAAGGCTACAAATATAAACTTTGAAAAAATGAAATATATGGAATATGCTGACTTATAATCTGAGAATTTTATTGCATTTAAGACAACATACATTCATTAAGTTCTTCCAAAATAGAGCATCTTCAATAGGTAAAAAATATTTTGAAAATATTTAAAATTTTTACATCCTATATAAATGATCAAACTTGTAACCTTAATGTTACATATACTCAGCTTGCACATTCAGATTATATAAGAAAAACACATCAATTTTCCAAGTCTACTGCACTATCTAGAGAGCAGCTTTCCTGTACCTTTTCTCTTCTTGCCTTTCAACTGACCGAAGGTGTTTCTCTGAATTCTGACAAGTTGATTTGAAAAGTTAATTTAGATTATTCTTAAAATATCAATAAAATTGGACTAAATTCTTATCTAACATATGCTATACTTATATGTTAAGTTATAAGGAAGAAAAATAACTGGGTGGGGAACTTCTCAGGGTATCATTTTCACTTCGTTTTAACGTGACAATAGCAGTTTGTAACTACACCTTGTTTCATAGATGTCTTAGAAATGTAGGCAGTGGAGAAGGTGGGAGAACAAGGTCAAGGGGGTGGCAGCTAGACAGTGCCTATTTTCACTTGAGTCAGCCTGTCTAGACCTGTTGGTGACTATACTAACACTCTTTGTTGAATGTGACAGCCATGGGGAAGAAAGGAAAAGTTTGTTGAGATAAGAGTTTGTTGAGATAAGAAGGGGGAGAAAAAAGGAAAGAACTGACCATTAAAGACACCTAATACTACATGGAATTGTATGGATACTGTAGGTAGGGAGCAAAATAATCAGTGCTGTAATCTACAAGAATCAGACAAATAGTGATTGGAAGACTCAACAAAAATAGAATGTGTCAACATTTACAATGTGATGCTCATGATAGCTGCCAAATGAATGCCATTCTTCTTTTTAAAACCTTACTTGTGTTTTCATGGGTTTATGAGGCATAATCTAAAAATATTTCATTGGGTAAACAACTGAACTTAGGACAAATAAGCTAAAGTTAGGAAGACTTCAGTTAGGCTGTTTAATTATTTTTCTAACAAGCATTAATTATAGGAAGTAACAAAGAATATATAACAAAGCTGAACACCCAAATCAGCAAAAACTGAAGTTCAGAAATAAAAGCAAAATTTCTTTGAAAATAGTATGCAAAGTCAAATGGGAAATCATAGGACCATATCAATTCAAAGTTTACTGGTGTAAGGTATTCAAGGTCTTTGGATATTCCATATGAACGTCTGTAATTGTTTTCTATCTCTTTAAAGAATGTCATTAGAATTTTTATAGGAATTGCATTGAATCTGAAGATTGGTACTGGAAGGATGGCCATTTTGATGATGTTAATTCTTCCAATCCATGAGCAGGAAATGTCTTTCCATTTCCTTATGTCTTCTTCTATCTCTTTTAGCAGCATTTTAAGGTTTTCTTTGTATAGATCTTTCACATGTTTTGTTAGGTTTATTCCCAGGTATTTAATTGTTCTATGATAACATAGATGGACTTAGAAGAAATCAAATTAGCTGAAACAAGTCAAAAAGAAAAAAGTCAGAAACCAAATGGTTTCACTATTATATGGGACATGGGAAAAATAAACAAAAAGCCATGAAGAAAAGTCAAAACAAGCCAACAACCAAATTAAAGTACACAACTCAGTGGGTGAGTGGGACAGGGTGGGAATGGTCAGGGAGGGGAAGGGTAAAAGCCAGAGATCACAAAGATATGAAATTTATATATAAATAAATTATCTAATATTAAAAAAAAGTTTATATTGATTTTAGGAACATGGCTCACCTAAAGCAAAGTAGAAACATTAATTTTTTTTTTTGGTACTCTATTCATTAGAGAAATATTTAAGAGTTTGGTTTACTTCACACATGCAAAAAAAGAAATTTTTTGGAAGGGAGACTAATGTAAACTAGACTGTAGGTAACTTCTTCAACTTAACTAAGACAGCACAGTAATTTTAGCTACCACTAAAACCATCTACCTCATATATGTTTAAAAATAAAAATTCATGTATATTATCACATAATTATCAAAAAGTTATAGTTTTACTTCTTCCATCCCAAATGCAGCATTTTCATATTTTTGTCATATTTCATTGCTCTAGCTAGGATTTCCAAAACCATGTTAAACAGTGGTGAAATTGGGCATCCTTAACTTAGACCTCATCTTAGAGGAAAGGTTTTCAGTTTCTCACCACTTAGTATGACGTTAACTGTGGGTTTGTCATACATGGCCTTTATTATGTTGCGATATGTTCCTTCCATTCCCAGTTTTGAGGGTTTCATCATAAGTGGATATTAAGTTGTGTCAAAATTTTTTCTGAACCTACTGATATGACCAAAAGATTTATTTTTTATCTTTCCTTTCTGTCAATGTATTAATTTGCACTGATTGATTTGCAGATGTTGAACCATACTAGCACCTGAAGTTTATTTCACTTGGTCACAATGTATGATTCTCTTAATGTATTGTTGAATTCAATTTGCTAAGACTTTATTGAGGATAATAGTCTAAGTTTTCTTTTTTATAAAATGTACTTGCCTATTTTGGGGTCAGAGTAATGTTGACCTCATAAAATGTGTTTGGAAGTGTTCTCTCTCCTTCAATTTTTTTGAATTGTATGAGGAGAATAGATTGGATTTTTTGAAAGTTTGGTAGAAGTAATGAAACCATCTTAGTTGCTTAAGAAGATGTGTATATATACACAATGGAGTACTATTCAGCAATAAAATAGCTAAACTCTTGCTATTTGTAACAACATGGACTGGAAGGGATTATACTAATAGGTTAGGAGAAAGATAAACAACAGATGATTTTACTCATATGTGGAATATAGAAGAGAAGAAAAAAAGAACAAAGAAACAGATAATACAAACCAAAATAAGCCCTAGAAATAAGACTAGAGTTGAGGCTACCAGAAGGAGATAGAAATGGGGTATAAAATGAGGAGGGGCCAAAAGACTATGGTAGACGATGGGTTAGTTGGCAGTGGGTATGGTGTGGTAACATACATCTGAAAAAGTGTGATCCTATACCTCTGAATCATACGCAATTGTGTAAACCAATGGAATGTAACAAAAAAAATAAAAGTAAAAATTTTTACAGAAACCTGTTACTTGAGAAATGGCAAATTAAATTTAAAGTTTAGAAATAATAAGTTTCTTCTACACTGAAATAATTAATTTTAAAAGCAGTGAGACTAAATTTTAGAATGTTTTTATAACATTGGTTTTTAATTACAAATACATTAAAATTAAGTGTAAGAGGACATTTCAATCCCAGTCTACCTAGGGTAGTCAAGGTCTGTAAACAATCTGCAAGAGGAGCAAGTTGCAGATCTCTGTGAAAGAATTCTATCACCAATGGGCTAAACGTTGTTCTATATGAATTAACATGACTTCTCAACAATTGCTTATTTAGTATAAAAAATCTATATAGTCTGTAACAGAAAGCCATTTTATTTAAACTGGTTTATAACCTACACGTTATATTATTTTATGTAACTTCTGCTCCTTTTTATTACCTCCAAGTTATTCCAAATTAAAAAATATAGCAGGACTCACTATATTTTCTCATCTTTTTTTGAGTAATCAGTATATTTGGAGTTACCTTAACTGTAAGACTGAGTCAAAAGTATTTTCCAGATTTTAATTTTGAAATTCCTGGCATAGGATAATAAAAATAAGGCTGACTTACCAACAAATTTCATATAAACTAATCCAAGTAATTCTGCTAGAGCTATAATACCCAAACCTGAAATCAGAAGAGGACCATGTACTGGGGTACACTCTGTAAAAACAAATAAAATTTTGTATTAGAAACTGACATGAAGAAACTAAATACATCCAAGCTCACTAATAACGTTATTAATAGCAATACTTTTTTAAGAAGAGCAATTTTTTCTAATTATCATGACATAAAAATTATCTACATATATTTAGCAATTAGCTCAATCAATAAAATAATAAGTATTTAATAAAAAGTTTTTATTGCATAACACATCATATCTTGACTGGTCACACTGAAACCAGTGGAAAATGGTATATAGACCCTAAGGTTTCAACTAACTGAGATCTGGTAATTTTAAAAGTTTCCCATAAATATAGGCATAACAGTTGGCTACTAGCACTATCTGTCTACAGTCAATATTCTCATGGCTATCTAGAAAGCACTATTCTCAGCAAAAGAAGAAGTGACAGTTGAAAAAGTTAACACCAAATGCTAACAAAGATGTGGAGTAATGTATCCATTATAGGTAGAATGAACAATGATGCAGCCATTTTGGAAGGTAGTTTGGCAATATGTTATAAAATGAAATACATTATTCTTAACATATAATCCAGGAATCATAGTCTTTGGTATTCGCACAAATTTATCTTTAAAAAAAGTTACCAAGTCATGAAAAGATACTGAAGAACCTTAAATGGGCATTGGTAGGTAAAAAAAGTTCATTAGAAAAAGTTGTGATTCCAAACATGATGTTCTAAAAATGCAAAACTATGGAGATAGTAAAAAGATCAGTTGCTGCCAGGGATTTAGAGGTAGGGAGGATGAATACACATTTTGAGAGTGGTAAAACACCTTTATATAATACTATGTGTATGACTAAGTCACGTCATTTTACATTTGTCATTATACATGTGCTAAAATCATAGCACATATGACACCAAAAGTGAACCTTAATGTAAACGATGGATTCTGGGTAATAATGATAAGTTAGTTTTGGTTCAACTTTGTCTAACAAATGTTCCACTATGGTTAGGGATGTT
The DNA here is from genome assembly GCA_004024945.1 of Uropsilus gracilis. Classification (NCBI taxonomy): domain Eukaryota; kingdom Metazoa; phylum Chordata; class Mammalia; order Eulipotyphla; family Talpidae; genus Uropsilus; species Uropsilus gracilis. The sequence goes on from PVHY01000187.1 coordinate 215,566, forward strand.
GATAGTGGAGGATACTGTGATTTTCTAGGGTATATGCGAACTCTGTAATTCCCATCCAATTTTAGAATTTATGAATGTTTTAAAAAATAATCTGTGTTAAAAAAAAAAAAAAGGCTTTGTCCAAGAAAAATTCATAGTAAAACAAGTGGGGACTAGAAAAGGATGTGTACCAGGATGTGAATCTTACCTGTCACACAGAGGCTTAGGCCAACCAAAGAGAGTACATAGCCCAGCACCTGAAGGATCAATATTGCAATGGTGAAGGAAGACATCCCAATAGCTGGAGGAGGGAAAAGCATGTTGAAAGTATTTAATAAGCAACCATCTCTTTTTATATTTTGTGCAATCAGGAGAAATATCTTATGATCTAAGACTCATTCTAGAGATACTTGTCAGAGGGCTGATAATTTCCCAGGAATTTAAACCTTCCCTGCTACCTGTTAATCAGCTGCAGATTCAGCAGCCTTCTATCTCCACAGTGAGCTGAGTCAGACTGACAGTTTTTACCCAAAATCTTAAAACAACTCTGTTTTTGCCATACATGAATTTTAAAGTACACATGGTTTCACCACAAAGTTGCTCTGGCAGAGAGAGCCATTATGCAAATATACATAATATATTCTCGTAAACATAATATTTCTTTATCATGTTTAATATTTTTAATATTAATATTTTAACATTAATATTTAATTTTAATCAATTAAAATTTATATTGATTTAATATTTATATTTTAAATATTCATTTAATGTTTTAATATTTTTAATATTATGTATAATATTTCTTTGTGTCTAGATCTGTGATTTTATAACAAATGTACAGTAAGTTATATATCTAGGATCAAGTTACTAAATGTGCAAATAGAAAAAAAAAACTTTTTTAATAAAGAGGTGATTTCCTCCCAAATACAGTGAGAATGATACCAACTACATTGATGTCAATACCTTCTAAAACTACTTTGTTAAGATTAGTCAATAAAAGAAAATAGATATTTCCAGTATCTATAACTCTATTTTATAGAACTAGTTGTTTTTTTTTTTTTAATAACAGAGAGGTTTAACAAAAAAAGAAGCAGCATTTTCAATATATACTTAGATGGCAGGAAATATATATATGAAAATCACTTTTTACAAAGTAATTGAAGCTATGAAACCCTAAGTGAGCCTTAAAATGAACCTATATGGAGAAAGTGTCACTAAGAATAGCTTGGGAAATATTTAATAAACTGACTTTTATTGAATCATAAAATATAGATATAAGAATATTTTAACCAAAAATGCTGTCTTTCATTTTTAAAAGAAAAAAAGTGAACAAAATCATACTATGAGAGCAAAATACTCACCTATCATAAAAACACAGAACTGAAGTAATATTAACATCGCTGTAGGAATTACAATTAAACCAAGTCCAGAAGCATTCTTTACTGAATATTCACCTGTTAATGAAAGCAACATTTAGAATATTTTCCTGCAGACTTTCTACTCTATAGGAGGTTAAGATGTTTTATTAAATATATTAATCTCAATACTACTTTTATAAAACCATGAAATACAGGCTTCATTTTATTGCACTTTGCTTTATTATACTAAAGATATTGAATTTTTCACAAATTGAAGGTTTGTGACAACCCTGAATTGAGCATGTCTGTTGGTGTGAGTTTTCCAATAGCATATGATCATGGTTAGCATTTTTTAGCAATAAAGCTTTTTACATTAAAGCATGTGCAGTGGCTTTTAGACATAACCTACTGCACATTTCACAGACCACCGTATAGTATAAATATGACTTCTCTATGCACTGGGAAATCAAAACCTGTGTGTGACCGACTTTACTGAAACATTAACTTTGTTGTGGTAGTGCAGCACTGAGCCTGTAGAATCTCTTGAGGTGTGCCTTTGTGTTTTTCCTCAAGCTTCATACAAAATAAGCGATTATTTTTTGATGGTTTAAGATCACTCCCAAGTCCATCCCCTCCAAAGACAACTGCTATTTCCCACAGACCTATTCCCCACATTCACTCCCATTTCCACATCTCCTCTGTAGTGGGTTGAATGATGTCCCTTAAGATATATCCACCTCCCATCCCTTATAATCTGTAAATATCAATTTATATGGCAAAAGAGTATTATAACATAAAGCAAAAGCTATGATTAAGGTAGGACCTTGAGAAGAGAACTTTATCCTGGATTATCTAGGTAAGCCCTAAACATGATGACAAGTGTTTTTGTAAGTGGGAGGCAAAGGAGATTTGACACTGACACAGAGAAGAGGAGGAGGCCAGGTGGCCGAGGAGGCAGAGATTGGCATTATGCTACCACAGGTCATGGTGCTACAAAGATCTTCACCAAATGCCAGAAGACAGAAGAGGCAAGGAATGGTGTCTCCCTTACAGCCTCAAGAGAGGATAGTCCTGATGTGACTTTTATTTCAAATTTACAGCTTCTAGAACTATAAGAGAATTTCTATTGTTTGAAGGTATACCCAGTTTGTGGTCATTTATTATACTAACCGTAGGAAACTAAAATACTCCCTCCAGAAATCCCTTTAAACTCATCAATTTGCCTTCCCTCATAGTAACTATACATCTTACCTGGGACGAAAAGAATGGCTCCAACGATGACGACTATAGTGAGTGCTAGTCCAGCAACAAATAAAAGTATGGTTTTTTCCTTCGTGTGACTGGATTTATATTTAAGAGCTTAAAAAAAAATTACATGACATTAATGACAAGCTATAAGTCATTTCTATAACTTAGAAAGTATAGAGACAAAATGATAACTTTACTCATTGAGGAACAGTTCCATATCAAGTTAAATTAGCTCAATTCTTTTTCATAAAAGTCAGTGACTAAATAGCATCATGGTAATGTGAATGCTAAATTTAGATGCTTTATTCACCTTATACTTTGAAGAATGATGCTTACATATGTCAGGTTTTCTCAGCTGAGGTCTTTTTAACATTTTAGGCCAGATAATTCTGTTTGGTTGGGGGCCTGCTCTCTTCATTATAGAATGTTCAGTAGCATTCCTGGGTGCTCAAATTAGATGACAGTAATGGATCCCAGTTGTGCAAACATGTCCCTAGACATTGTCAAGTGTCCCTGGAGGAGTAAAACTGCTTCAGGTTTACAACTGAAATACATAATGCTTATGGGAAGTAATTGACTAATTACTAACCTCTAAAAAAAGAAATCTTTGTTCTACTTTTTATAAAATTTGCAAAATAACTAGAAATCTAGATGCTTTGTCTTGAAAAAGTAGAATAAATATTGGGCAAATCAAACCCTTCTGAAATACTGACTGGGGAAGGGAAATGTGTAAATTGTCCATCTAAAATAACTTCACAAAAATAAACTACAAATACTCAACACAACTCTTCACACATTACTGATTTTAGTTTAGATCTATTGTTAAGTTTCCAGCACCTTCCCTAGAAGAATAATATAATGGAAAATCTAAAAAACAATTTAATACATATTCACTTTTTGGGTTTTGTTTCAGTTGATATTAAAATTAATTTTTCACCAGTAAAGTTGTTAAAAGCAACCTACAAGCTAAGCAGACTGAGCAGCAATGAGAAACAATGCATGATTCCAATCCTGTTGTGTTTTATCTACATATGAAATTCTCAGTGCCACTAATCAGTTGATGGTGGGGAGGACTTTTTTTTTAAAGTGATACTTAGCATTTAATTTCCTTCCACTAAAATACAAAATATACCAAATAGAGTAAAGACAACAAATAAACCCTTAAATGACCATGCTAAAATTCTATGTTAAGGCAATATATCCTAGCACTATATTATGATTTACAGTTATGGTAGTTAAGGTACAATATTGACACCTAAAATTTTAAAAATCTCTACCTACTCCTACTTTGAATTGCAATCTCAGCTTTATTCACTTACGGGGATATGGAAAGTTACATAATAATGCTGAAGCTGAGTAAATGATATCCATATGCATTGTAAGAGAGAACTAATGTGGCAAGTTCATATGCTTTCATTTAATCCTTCCAGCCCTGAGATTTATTTGACTATGACTCAGCCATGTTCTTGCCTTCTTATAGGGCACAGATTTTTATAGTTTTCCTATTTTCTAAGTTCATAGAGTAGTTTGGAGAAAATGCACTATATAGGTTACAAAAGGCACAAACAGATAAAAGAGAAACTTTTCTCTAGACATGTCAGATTTTCCATTTTAATCCCATGTATATTGTTATCTAAATAGAGCTTGAAAGTTCTGCAAAAGGGTTATAAAATAGAAGCTATTTCAAATGTACCTCACAATCAATCACACATTCATAAGAGACTCTTTTGGTTTAATAAAATACAAAAAAGAGCTACTGAGATCAAGCAGCAAAAATTCACTTTAGAATACAGTAGATATTCATACAAGACTGACATACCATTCTTAACAAAAATAAGAGTTTGAATCTCCTATAAAATTCAGCCTCTTCAGGCTTAGAAGAGCTGAAGGAGAAAAATAATGTCAACAATAGCGACAAAAATAAAATACTACTATTAACAGTGTTTTGTCTTCCATGACCTCTCCAAAATCTTTGCATATAGATTATATATTGGAGGAAGTTTATTTTCTTTTCATGGCTAACTAAATTCTTCCTTAGATTAAGTAAATCTCTCTAACAAACAGGGTCTAGTCTTAACCACAGGTAAATCAAGTGTACCTATGTTTTCTTTAATGAACTTTTAAAAAGTTTTTTATTTTTTGACTTATTTTCTTTGCTGACAAAGACCACGTTTTCGCAGGTCCCACAGCAAGCATGGAGAAAGTATTTTGTTGGTAGGCCCGGTGTCCATTATTTCAACAAAGCTAAAGGGTCAAGAACCTGATAAAGATTCCCCAGAACACAATAATCTTAAAAGTTCTTTTACTGATGCTCTTTTATTGTACATGTATCCTGATATATGAAAACTACCAACTTTTTGACTATATGAAAGAGAACAAAATCAAGTAATTTCCCAAACTCTAAGCATAAAGACAGGAATAATTTATTGTGTTCTTAATAGCAGCAGGTTTGGTCAAACTTCCTAGTATGATTTTTTTGTCTATTTGGCAAACAATCTATATCATTTCTAAGATGCAGCATGCACTAGAAAAGCACCTTCAGCTAAACACAGTGAAATCAATACACAAAATAAAAAAAGGAGAAATAACAGTATTTATACTTTCAAACACAGTTTTAAGCTTACAGCAAAATTGAGAGGGAGGCACAAACTGCATTAAAAAAATAGGTACGAATTTACATCGATAATCTTAATCATTCAAATGTCATAATTTACCTTAGGGCTTAGTCTGTGTTAGATACCCTGTGGGTCTAGACAAATGTATAATGACATGTCCACTATTCTACTACAAAAGTATTTTTACTATCCTATCTAGATGCCCTGTGTTTTGCCTGTGTCCCTCTTCTCCCACCCTACACCAAGCAACGACTGATCTTTTCATTGTTTCTGCAGTGTTGACTCTTTCAGAATGTCTTACATTTGGAATTATATAGTATAGACAGCCTTTTCAGATTGGCTTCTTTCACTTAGTAATATGTGGAAGGCTCTTTCTCCACATTTTTTCATGGCTTGATAGTTCATTTCTTCCTAAGCACTGAATAATATTCCATTGTTTGGATATACCACAGCTTGTTTACCCATTTGCCTACTAAAGGACATGCTTCCAAGCTTAGTAATTGTGAATGAAGTGGTTATAAACATCCATGTGTAGATTTCTGTTTGGACATAAGTTTTCTGCTCTATTTGGGTAAATACCAAAGCGCACAATTGCTGGATCATATGGAAAAAGCATGTTTAGTTTTGTAACAAATTGCCAACCTGTCTTCCAAAGTGGCTGTGTCATTTTGTAGTCTTACCAAGAATATATGAGAGCTCTGAATGTTTCACAACATCTCTAGCACTTGCTGTTGTCAATATTTACATCTTTAACAAAAATGTACAAACTTACTACTTACAGGAACAACAAATATAAGGGGAGACAAAAAACTTTTTTTGGTAACAAATTAAGAATTCTAAAACGTTCCATTCTTTATTGTCTATAAAATAATTAAATCTAGCCAGTTTCTCAGAGATGAGCTAAATTTGATTCATTCATTTGCTCTACAAATTTACCTAAAATGAATCAGTTACATATATCAGTCCAAATCATGCCAACTAAATCAAGGTATAAGTAGATTTCTTTGTCCAATAATTGATTACCACATGGAGATCACTTTTCTAAAGAATTGGCAATGAACGAAGAAAATACTCCTCTCTCAATGCCCTTATGTATGTTTGTATGTGTGTGTTTGTGTGTTGGAAGGTGGAGAAAGATGAGAGTGACTAGATGGATTATTCCCTCTCAGATCTTTCTACCCAGTTAAATAAAAGATGTGGTCTACTCTCTCCTAAGAAAGCCCCTTGATGTATTTAATCTTTCAAATGCCATATGAGTAAAAAAGTAACATGTCCTTCTAGACACCTGAAGAAACATCTAATATTATGAATAAATTTTCTTTTCATCTTGTGACTGATATAAAGCACATAAAAGACAGAAAACAATTTGTGGTTGAAGAAATACAGTGAAATTACCAAGACAATTAGGAGATAAAAAAAATTCATCACCTTAGTTTTTATGATACTTCAAGAGGGGACCAATCACTCCATATGGGCTCATACCGCAGAAACCAAAAATTCTAGCAATCAATACAAGTTCAAAGACATGACATTTAGATGGTCCCTTGTTAAAAAGTCTGTGAGTCAGTGGCGAGACAGAAGGGTTAAGCAGTGAGGTATCATGCATATCAGATCAAGAATAAATCATAAAGGCAGACATGTTTTATTATAAAAAGCTATTTTCTGATAACTCTAGGAAGGAATTTAGGATATTTTAGTTTCTATTGAGCAACAAATCAATACTGCCTTTGATGAAGTATAAAGCACATCTAAAAACTTTTCAAATGAAATTACAATTTCAAATTTCTAATTACTTAAGTTTAAATTAGTATTTAAAAATATTGAGTATGCTTATTATAAAACAATGAAATCTTTGTGAAACTGATGCTGGAGAAAAATGAATACTAATACCAATTATAAACTGAATACTTGCCAGAAGGCAAGCAATTTTTATTGAACTCTATATACTATCCAACTTGCCTGGATGAAACATCTTCATCAAAATGAGTATTAGGTAGAAATCATACTCTTAGTCTAAAAGATTCAGAAATAAGAGAGTCCAGGCTTTGTACAGCAAGTGCTTTGAATATAAAAGATTAAAGAAAAGGATGTCCAGCACCAACTTCTTTTCATTGGTTCCAAAGGTTCCCTCATCTTGTGGATGGTGCCATAACTTCAAAGTATATGCAGGAAGTAGGAATATTTTATTTTGGAAAGGGTCAAAGGAATAGCACTATTATTTCTACAAAAAAAAAAAAAAACTACACAGTTGAGCTAAAATTTTATACAGTGCCTTCAATAATAAAATCAGCACATAAATACATTTAACAACAGAATATGATAAATATGTTGACAGAACCAGGGGAAAATATTAGGAGTTCAAAAATAGTGAACAGAATTCAGAGTGAACTTCACAAAATCCTAATAGGGACCATCAGTCAAGTCACAGAATGATTACTTATACTTATTGCAGTAATATTCGATTTCTTGGATAGAGATTTCCTGGTGCAAGCTAGCGTATGTCCTCATTTGTAAAGAATGATTTTTCTCTTCTACAAAGAAATTCCCTGTTCCATTACTTTTTTTCAATGTGCTTTCATGACCTTGTTTTCGATATTAAGTCAACCTTTGATTGCACTTAAGGACATAGTAGGATCTCAAGGTTGTTGTGATAGAGAATTTTTCCCCTGAATTAGGGAACAATGATTTCTATAAGTAAATTTAATCAGATAGCTCTGAATAGTAACCAAAATTTCCGTGGAATAATTTTGGGCAGAAACAAAAAAAATTAGAAAAGAAAATGAAAGATGCCTGGAATACAAAAATTTGAAATAAAATCACAATGGTCCTCACATAGCATAGCTCTTATGTACATGAATTCCATTTACCAATTATTTACACAAGTTCCCCCTCTAAAATACAGTTTAAACATCAGTTATCACTGATGTTTGAGTACTATAAAATTGAGTACTTATCTAGTGTACAGACTTCACTGCTGTCTCTTCAGCCCACAGGTCATGATGAAAACAATAGATATTATGATTAACAACCAATCATATGGCTTTTTTCAAGAACTGTTAGTGCTATTTCTTTGTACACCAGTGATAAATCAACATGACATTTTACAATAGATGATGAAAAGAGGAAACTGTCCAACAAAGTTGAAGAGCAAAGCTATGAAAAATGATAATATAGGGAGTGACCTTCAACTAGAAAATAAATATAATTATGGAAGGAAAGGCTAACTATGGGGAGTACCAACACTATTGCCATTCAAAAGACCCTAGACAGGCAGTGAGGGAGTGGGTAAAAGTAAACTTAGTGGCATAAATGAGGACAATGAATAGGCTATGACAAAAAGAACGAAGATGTCCCAAAGGAAGTGACTCTGGTACAAAACTTCACATGAAAGGAACTTTGGGAGCTATTTCATGCTTTGTCAGCACAAAAGATAAAACTGGGGAAGCGGATCTGAATTAAAAGGGATTATGACAACTCACCAAAGCACAGAAAAGATACTTGCTCTGTGTTTATGTTTATACAAGAGAAAGGCAAGCATTATTCAAACTTTAATTTCAAGATTTTTAATGTTCTAATTTACAGTGCATTAAAAACTGTTTTTGCTATATATTTTAAATTTTAATATAGCTGTTGCTGATAGTAAGAGTCTTCAATGTTTTGGCTGGAATTATAAAGGTCATGGAGCAATGGCAAATGTTCACATTTATTATTAGATTGCTTTGCAGAGTTTCAGCTTATATGGTCATGTTTATGATTTCTCATTTCTGTGTAAAATGAGAACTTCTTGTATAAAGTAAGCAAGTGGCATTTCTTGTAAACAAGTTTGAAGAAAGGAAAAGTAAGAATAGAGACACCTGTCTCAAAGTAGTTCAAAATGTTAACCTTTTCTTGATGTGGATTTGAGTCCCAATCCTATAAGAAATAGAGGTTTGCTTGGCAACATTTGAAATCATTTATCAGAAATGTAAACTATGGCATGTAAGTTAAGTATTTATTATTAAAGAGTATGGAAGAAGACCTTGAAAATCAGTCAAGAACTTGTCAGTAGAGTGGGAAACTGTCAGTTAGTTTTTGAAGTGCCTAAAATGCAGTACTATTTAGATTTGTTATTTTTATTAAGGTTTAGTGCTTGATTCTAATTTTCTCTGAGCTGTCTGCTAAGCATAAGATTCTACTTAAAAGTTCATCAGCTAAAACTAAAAGCAAAAGCATTTAAGAACATCTTGTAAGAGACCTTTTCTTCTAATTGTGGCCCAGGGCTCACCAAGTCCTGCTTGGTTTGGGGAGTTTAGAAATCCTCTCAGGCTTCTTTCCCAGTAGGACTGTTGGCAGACTGAGATATTTTGTTCAAGATACAATTCCAGAATAAAGGCACAACCAGCTGTCATTATAGAATGTCATCCTAAGGAAAGTCTAGGTTTCCTCTTGGACCACCAAAAACTGGCAAACATTGCTAGTAAAGAGAGATACTTTCCCCCAAAACTGCTGTGGTCAAGTACAAGACTATAAATGGTAATCAGAAAAAAAGTTAGGGAGAACCAGAAATGAAGAAAATGAAAATCATCAGTCTGAGTTACTATTAATACTCTGAGGACTGTAAAATGCTGCACTTTAAAAAAATTGCATAACCAACCAGTGAGTGGAAAACAGGGGTGCTCTCCTGCTTGGTGGAATCCCCAGGACATAAACAGGAGGCCTCTTACAAAGGGCACAAAAGTAAATTTAGATCCGTCTATGCTAGAGATGTGACAGAAGGCACAGAGCATGCACACTTACATGTCTTCTCAAATGAAATGTGGGTGCTACAAAGCCAGGGGCAATATGCATTTCATTCCACATCTCCAGCCCAGTGCCTAGTATTCAGTAGGCACCCTGTCAATAGACATTTTGTTGAATAAATAAACAAAGTAGGTCAACATTCTGCTTGATTAATAACAGTTTCATCTAGTCAGTGTGTACACTCAAATTTGGGTTCACTCTTCATAGAAAAAAAAAAAAACAAAGTAAGATAAAAGACAGAAAGGCAGCATATAGCGTTGTGATTAATGGCACTGGTTCAAACCCCAAAACTGCAAGGAAACAGCTGGGTAGCTGCATGGAAATTACTTAGCCTCTTTGCACCTTAGCTCCATATCTGTAAGATGGGGGTGATGACAATAATACCTCTATTCCTACTGAGGTTCTTTGGAAAAGTAAATATAATCTCAGATATAGGGTATTTTGAATAGTTGAAGAGTTCCACAAGTATTTAGCTACCATTTTTTAATGGTAGCTAGTTTGAGTTCAGACTGGATGAATCAAGTGTATAAGTATAATCTACATTTCTCTCTCTCTTTCTTTCTCTCCTATTGAAGATGAGCCTAAGCAAAAAATTGCCATCAATTTTTTTCCATTTCATAAACTAATTCCTTAAAATATGACCAGTACAATAAATATAAAAAAGAACATTTAACCTCACTAACAGAAAGATGAAAATTAAAGCAAGATATTTTTCACTCATCAAATTAGCAAAGGTTTAATAATTAGAGTGATGAAAGACAGGTATTCTCATTAGCAACAACTCATACAATTTTATGAAAAACATTTTGGCAACCTGTATGAAGAACCTTAAAATATCTTGCCATTTCAGTCTTCAGTAATTTTAGCAGAGTTACTTTTACAGTATCAAAAAATTGGAAATATCTTTAATATCTATCAATATAAGCATTACATACGTTACAGTTCATCCACATAAGGAGATGGCAGGCAGCTATAAAAAGACTTCTGAAAGCATGAGGGGGAAATTAATTTGTACATATAAGCCATGAGAGTTCACTTATGTACTTATTTTTTTAATAATGACAACAAAAATATGTAGAAGTAATGAAAGAAGGAAGGCACAAAGTTCTCTAGAATACACCAATTTTATTTCTAGGTTGTGAAACTCTAGATCATTTTTATGTTTTCTCTATAATATCCTTTATTACATAAGATATTCCAAAGTGATATGTATTAGTTTTTTAAGTTAGGGGAAAAAATGTGTTACTTTGTAAAGTATGACTAATGGTGAACAGATTCACCCCTCTTCAGTCTGTTACTGGATCCATCTGCTAATTCTTGAGACTGTACTCAAGAATATAATGGCTCAAGACACAGAATGGAAGTAATGGCACCTGGGTTTATTGAAAGAGAAAAATCAAGAGCCAGAACTTCAGGGCGACCTGAACAGAAAAGAGGCTCTTCAGAAAGAAGAAGACATAAGGAAATGGAAATACATTCCCTACTCATGGACTAGAAGAATTAACATCATCAAAATGACCATCCTACCAAAAGCAATCTATAGATTCAATGCAATCCCTATAGAAATTTCAATGACATTCTTCAAAGAAATAGAACAAAAATTACAGAAATTCATATGAAATATGAATTTCAAATCCTAAATATCAAAAAGCCTCCTGACCAAAAAAAAAAAAAAAAAGAAACAATCGAGGTATTTATTACTATTCCAGACTTCAAATTATACCACAATGCCACAGTGATTAAAACAGGACGGTACTGATACAAAACCAGACAATCAGACCAATGGAACAGAATTGAGTGCCCAGAAATAAAATGACACATACATAGTCAACTAATCTTTGACAAAGGAGTGAAAAACTTATATTGGAACAAGGACAGTTTCTTCAATAAATGGTACTGGGAAAACTGCACCAAGACATGCAAAAAAATGAACCAAGACAACTCCCTCAC